>PVJC01001786.1:27592-88088 GCA_004026665.1 Murina feae
TCTCTCTCTCTCTCTCTCTCTCTCTCTCTCTCTCTCTCTCTCTCTCCTTTCACAAATGTGAGAGAGGCATTGAAAGGGAAGACTCTGGTTCTTCTGTGTGTGTTCTTAAGAGCCTTTTGTGTGGGATAAAGTTCTCTAATCCTTTCGTGTGTGACCACAACTTCCTTCCCCACTCTTGTTAAAAATGTATTAAGATATTATTTCCAGAGTATAAACTTTAGGTGTACAGTGTTGTCAGTTTTGGTTACTGTACTCAGTCATGTAGCCACCATCCCATCAAGATAGGAATCATTCTCTCACTCTAAATCTCTCCTCCTTCTCTCCCCCCTCCCCATTTACTTCCTATTACCTCCCCCAATTCCTGCCCCAGGCCACCAATTATCTGCTTTTTGGTATTGTAGTACTTTTGTTTTTGAAATTTTATATAAAAAATAATATGTCATAAGGATTTTTCCACTTGACTTTTTCTCCTGTTTGCGAGATCCATTCACCTTGTTGCATGTATTAATATTTTATACTGAGTAGTCTTCTATCATAAGAATCTCTACCATGCTTTGTCAATCTGTTTGCTTACTTTTTGTTTCCTATCTCACTCATCTCAACTCACATCCTGAAATTGTGAGTGACAGAAACAGCCAGTGAGCTTCTTTCAATGTTTTTGATCACCTAGAAAGATCAAAATGCTGAGTGCTCCACCTGTACTGTGCTTACCACACTCCCCTTACCTGATGATCACACATCCTGACACAAGGGACTGAAATCCTAGGTGGGGATTGGGTTCTGAAGACAACAGATAAATTGGGAATGGCAGGGTTGTCACAATTACTCTTGGAACATCCTTTAAGATTCCCATGATAAAGTATGTTTGCTGGAGTAAAGGGAAGAACAAAAATAAAATAACTGTGGATGAGTGGAAGGCATTCTGTAGAGGGCGGGCATACTAAGGTCTTCCTGCTCTATTTTAGCATTAAGTCTCTGTAACTTTAATTCAAATGATTTTATTTATTCATATTTTGGTAGTGGGACTTAATGAGATATTTGTAAGAAGGATTATCCCAGGATTTTGCACACAGCATATGACCCAAAGTGTTTCATGGATTTGAGTCTACCTCTTGCCAGATCAGAATCTCAGGGAACCCTTGTTTTTTGGAAAGTTGTTCAGAACTCGGCCATCTGATCTTAGTCTTTTCCAGTTGCTGATCTCTGGTACAGCTCCACAGACCAGCCATTACTTTCATGCGTTGAATATTGGTCTCCTAATCCCCTTTTCCTGTGTCTGCAGTCAGTGTTCAGTCCTCAGAGGCATCTCAGGTGGTGGAGTCCAGGCACGCTCAGTCACAGGAGGGGAGAAAAACACATTTGTTCTCCTACTGCCCAAAGCCCCTGGCAGTTGTGTTTCTGAGACATGTGCTGTTTAAATTCCCAGGTGCTTGCCCACATCAGAAGGTGTCCCTTTGTTGGTGGTGAAAATGGCACCAGGTGTTAGATGATGGAGTCAGACTGCACCTGGGTTCAGCACACTCAGACTTGTGTTTGGGGTAGGAAAGTTTTCAGAGCCAAGACTCACACTATAAGAGAAAGTTTATTTAAAAAGTTACAAAGGTAGAAGAAGTGAGCAGTACAGGAAATGGGCTCAGGAAACAAGCTACAGAGGCAAAAGAAGGGCCCTTGGAGCTTAGGAGAGAGAAGCCTGGGTGGGGGCGGGGGGAAGAGGATGGAGACAGGAAAGAGTAGGGCTGGGTCCTCTGTCCTAAAGGCTTTTAAGGGTGAGAATTTTAGGGGAGGTCTCAGGGGAGGACCTCAATAGAACATTCATTGGCTTTCCAGGTGTGATTTTTCAGGTTGGTGGTCTCCACTGATTGGTTGGCACCAGGACAGGGAGTCATTAGTCATTGCATCTGGGCCTGAGGTCAGCTATGGCCTTGCCTATCTGGTTTTCCTTCTTTTCTGGGCCTGGAGCTGAAACACAACTGAGACCTAGATATATTTGATGGGGATCAAAATCTCATTGTCTTGGGGAGCTTAATGCTTAAGGGCTATTCTTTGCCTCCCTTGTTTACTCCTACCCCTCACAGGGGGTCTAATCCACATGACTAACAACATGCCAGGGGAGGAAAGGTCAGGATGGGCCAGTTTGAGCTGGTTCTGCACTAACAACCCTACTGCATGAACAGCTTGCTTTTCATTCCTGGTCTCCGGGATAGAGAGAATGATGGTGCTGGACCCTGCCCAGGTGGGCTTACTGCACTGGAGCCTGCATGTGGGAGGTGAAAGAGCAAGTCAGCGGACTGGCACCTGAGCTCAGGTGGGCAGAGAGGCAGTAGAAGCAGAGAGATATTCCTCCCTCTGAAACTGCGTGACTGCCCACTAGTAAAAGGATGAGGGAGGAGAGGTAACCATTCCCACCCACTCACTCCAACAGACCTCAAGTTTCAGCTCTATTCCTCACTGGCTGCATGACTTCTGGCAAAGGCAGCGGTCCTTATCAGTAGAATGGGGACAGTGGCTCCTGCCTCACCTCAAGCTCCTAAGCATAGGGGAGTTCCCTTCCATTCTGGAGTGATGGGAAGGCAGGAATCAATGTGATTTCACTGGCAGATTAAGATCTTCTTTTGGTAATAAGTCACCCTAGTGAGGGAAATGGTCTTTAAAAACAATAGCATTGTATTTGTCTCCTGCAGTAGAGCTGTGGACACAGGGAGCAGCCGCCTCCACTACTAAAACATTATGAAGACTCACTGACACATCAGTACCTCGGAGAGAGCACAGGGGGTTCTGGTCCCCACCCTGGGGATGCACCCTGTCACCTCATTGGGCAGCTTTCCTGGCCCAGGGAGCAGCAGCCAGCCCTCAGACAGGAAGCCCTGGTGCAAATAGAAGCAGCTTGCAGAGGGCACTCATGCTGAGCTCAGGTGGGCAGAGAGGCAGTAGAAGCAGAAAGGTATTCCTCCCTCTGAAACTGCATTGCCCACTAGTAAAAAGATGAGGGAGGAGAGGTAATCATTCCCACTCACTCACTCCAACAAACCTCAAGCTTCAGCTGGCTGACGGGGTGGAGAGCAGCAAGCCGTACCTACAGCCTGGCCAGGCCTTGAGATCATGTTATGAGAGGCCGAGTGTGGCCTGCTGTGGGGGTTTCTCAGTTGTGCCGTAAACTTTTTAATAGAAGTTCAGAGTACAAAGCTCATTGTACACTGCAGTTGGACTCTCAAAGAGGCCCTAAAGTGGCAGAGGCAGTAATCCTGGGAGCGATTCTCTCTGTGCTCTGGCTGCACAACATTTAATGAAGATATTAGCATGGCTGCTTCACTGGGATGGGACAAAGTTTGGGCTGCTTCTGTTTCCTTAATTGCATCTCTCTTTTTTTTTCTCTTTAGCTCTTGCTTTATTAAGTCATTGGCTGGCTCAGTCATGATATCCTTCCAGGGAGGGATTGGGTTTTGATAATTGGAGTCGGAAATGGTGCCCTAAAGCCATGTTTCCCAGGCCCCTGCCTCATACATATTTGCTGCTGCTGCTGTGTGTGTACCAAAGATGGACATAGGATAGCATAATGAACCCTCATCACGAGGCATCAGTAATGGTCACCTCATAGCCCATTTTGTCTCACCTCATAGCCCCATCTACTACCCCTGACGTTACTGTTAACATATTTTGCTATTATCTCCCATATTCCCTCATGCTGCCCCTTTGTTGTCAAGTCCTTCCCTCACTCTCAACTCCTAGCAGCCACTGTTTTGTTTGCACTTCCTCTAGTTTTGACTTGTCTAGAATTTCAGATACATGGGATCATGTATTGTGCAGCTTTATGAATCTAGTTTCTTTTAGTTCACAGAGCGTTAGATATTTGTCCGTGTTGTTGCATGTATCAAAGCTTTGCTCCTTTTTACTGCTAAATAGTATCCATATTTGGTGTTGGAACTAATCCCTACCATTACCACTAATTGTGGCATATTCATCTCTATAATAATTACAGCATGTTGGTACTGACATATTAGACACATAGATCAATGGAATAGATTGAAATTTCAGAAATAGATGGTGTATGTAGTATATAAGCATTTCACATATCGTAGTTATCAAGGAGTAGGGAGATTATTCAGTGGTGCTATGACAATGGTGAGAGTACTTTAAAAAGTAAGACAGCCAAGTTAGTGTGGCTTAGGGATTGAGCATTACCACATGAACCAGGAGGTCAAGATTTGATTCCCAGTCAGGGCACATGCTGGGATTTCAGGCTTGTACTGGGGACATGCAGGAGGCAGCCAATCAATGATAATTTCTCATCTCTTTCTCCCTCTCCCTTCCTCTCTGAAATCAATCAATCAATACTCACACACACACACACACATGTGTATATATATATACACACATACTCATACATATATATGTGTATATATATATATTTTTTAAAAACTAATACAGAGTTATAGTTATAAGCCACATCATACATTGAACATACTTATGCACGAGTTAAGTATTTAAATATATTCCTGATTTAACAAGAGCATCAAATATTTATTTCTTCTGCAGTACCAAATACCAGAACATCTGATATTCTCCAGAGGCAATTCTGCCAGAGTGGGAAACAATTCACAGATTTTTTCTTATACTCAACAATACCCAAACAGCCATAATAATTTAGAGGTTAAAATAAACTAGAGAACCGTTAATAACTAAAAATATGAAAATGGGCTAATGTCTTTAACGGATTAAGAGCACTTACATGTTACAATGTATAAACAACCCACTGATAAAGTGAGTGAAGGATCTGAACAGGCCATTTACAAATGGAGAAATGTTAATGGCCCTTTGAACTTATGAAAAACATGCAACCTCATCTACTATTCAAATACTTAAAGTTAGAACAGTGGGTCTCTGCCTTTTACCAATTATATTGAGAAAGCTTAAAAACAGTGACCCTTCGTACTGGCGAGGATGCCAAGGAAGTGGACAGTCTCAGACCTCAGAAGGCAGTGCTACCTGGAACAGCTGTCCTGGAAGCTGGTGTGACTATACACAGAGGTAAAATTATGCATGCCCTTTGATGCTGAAAGTTCAACTTTCAGAACATGATCCTAGGGAAATAAGTGTGGTTATGTCCTAAGGTTTATCTCCTTGCTGTATAAATAGTAATCATGAAAATGAAAAAAAAAAAGATTTGGTTTAGTAAATTATGGCATATAGAATGGTAATCATTACAATTAGGTTTTAGAATGTTTAGTGAACATATGCCTGATGCAATAATGCATTTAAAAGCGGTTGCAAAGCTTTTGAGTTCACATTGGTTCTAATGTATTTTTAGAAAGTAAGTTTATTTATCTATCAGTGGGGGGAAAGGTCACAAAATCCTTATGAACAGTGGTGACTCTTGGAGAGAGATTAAATGAGGTTGTGTTCTTTTTTCCAAGTTATTTGCAGTAAAAGTGTATTATTTTTGCAATGAGAATAAAACTAAGAAACCTGATTAGATTTATATAAAACATATGTAGCGTGCTCCAATATAGTGTATACACCTTTCAGAGATTAATTGCACACAAAACAAATGCCATGTTGTCAGATGCATCAGTGCTAGTGAGAATTTTGACTATTTGGGATTTAATGGTTACCTGGATAGTTACTAGTTAATGTGTATCAACAGTTACAACTTGATAAAAAGTGGGTTATAAAATTGTGAATACACCTTATAGGCACTCTACTTCTGCTAACAATAATAGTTAATATATATTTCGCTCTTAAAATGTGCCAGACTCTTTTCTAGGGTCTACATGTTTGTGGTATCTTTGAATTCCCATAAGCAGTTTTGCGAGGGGTGTGTGTGTATGTGTGAGTGTGTGTGTATACCAAGATCCAGAATACACAGATAAATATGTTAGATTTGTTTAGAGGGGTTACCAGGATTTAAGAACATTTCTTGTGTGAGTAATTTTAAAGAAGGTTTTGTGGTCTCTTATCCCCTCCACCCCAATTGCACCCTTATTTTACATGGAGGACTCTTGTGATGCTCTTGTGGATACAAGGCTCCCAAGGACCACAGTGTGTGCGAACTCAGCATGTCATCTCAGCGATGTCTCCTTTCGTCCTGGAGCGAATTGTAGACTCCCTGAGGGGTAGATGGAATGAACTCCCTTTAAGCCCACCCTCCAGACACATACTTTCTCTGGCCTAAGTTTTTAATAAGAACTAGACAACAGATTCCCTGTCTTATGTAACTTTTGTTATTTCCGAAATAGCTAGGAAATGATAAAGGAGAATATGAAAATTGCCATTAATTCTACCATCAAATAGGTTGCTGCTTCTCAACAAATTGCTGGTGCACAGATGTTGCCAAGCAGGAGCATTGCTCTGCTTCGTGAGACATGCCTCGAGGAGTCTCCCCAGGCGATTGGGAAGCTGCTGAGAGAAAT
Source organism: Murina feae (assembly GCA_004026665.1). Classification (NCBI taxonomy): domain Eukaryota; kingdom Metazoa; phylum Chordata; class Mammalia; order Chiroptera; family Vespertilionidae; genus Murina; species Murina feae. The sequence goes on from PVJC01001786.1 coordinate 34,000, forward strand.
CCATGGAAAAGCTCAAAGGAGGAGACCAGGGCAATTCTAGTGAATCTGAATTAAAACAGTTTCAGACTCCCAAGTGTGTGGCTGTCCTGAGAGATGGAGAGCTGGGGTGTGTCACATGGTGTGGCCTCAGGCTTCTTGTGAAAAATATCTTCAGCCAAACCACTAGCAGGGATTCCAGGGGATGAGGCGTGGAGAGAGCTGCAAGCTAGAACAGGAAAGGGGGAGAATGGGAAAATTAACAAGAGTGTGAAATAATGATTGGCCTCAGCCTATTTTATTATGTGTTTTTTTAATTGATATTTTGAGAGAGAGAGAGGGAGAGAGAGAGATAGCAACATGAATGAGAGAGAAACATGGATTAGCTACCTCCTACATGCCCATGACGGGAGATCGAGCCCACAACCCGGGCATATGCCCTGACCAGAATTGAACCGATGACCTCTTGTTGCAGGGGGTGATAGTCCACTGAGCCACACTGTCTGGGTGGTCTCAGCATATTTTAGCAAACCAGACAAATGTCTCAATTATAGTATTTTGCTTGAGCAGGCAACAATAGCAATGTTGTGTGTTTTTTTAAGCACAGTTGTTGAATGTTTTTCTCCCTAAGGTAAAATCCAAAATGTTTGTATGAAAGTAAGTGAATATTGGCGAATGTAAACTTGCTCCCCAAGGCCTGGCCCATCTCCTGCCTGAGGTTTGGTGTTAAGTTAGGAAGGTGAGATGTGCAGCTGCTCAGGTGCAGCCCTGGCTTGTCAATGCTGGGCAGGTGGCAGAGGCCTCCATGGGGAATGTGGCAGGACGCCCATCACTCCTGGAGCTGGGCACCGTGCCATGACCCCTTCCTGCGTTCTGTACTCTCATTGTCCCATCACCCTTCCAAGACCCTGGGAGGGGCCCAGGCAACGTGTTCCTTTATTATACTTTCCTTTCACCTGGGTTGGGGGTTGAAGGTGGGGCTTTTGGAGTAGATATGGCACTTTAGGATCTAGATTAAGCGGAAGTTGAAATTTAGCTAGGTATAATGGGATATATATACTCAGTAGCCATATTATTCTGGCCACCTGACATTTGTAGGCAAATTATCTGTAATTTCGCGCTGAAGTTGCTAGAGGGCCAGATCATTATAAGCGTCTGAATAGCACAACATACCCAAGTATGGTTGCTGATCAAGTTCATCCTATCCTGTTGATGGCATATCCCAATGGAGATGGCTTCTTCCAACAAGACAATGCGCCATGCTCGTATTGTGCAGGAGTGGTTTCAAGAACATGAGGGAGACTTTACCTTGCTTAGGTGGCCCCCACAATCACCAGATCTCAATCCAATTGAGCATTTGTGGGATGAAGTTAAAAGAGCCATCAGGCAGCTGCTTCCACAACCATCAAGTCTCATAGAACTGGACAGTGCTATTCATCAGGCACGGTGTCAGATTCCTCGCATCACCTTTCAACATCTCATGGAGTCAATGCCAAGAAGAATTGCTGCAGTATTGAAGGCAAAAGGTGGCTCAACGAAGTACTGAGGGGGTGTGTGTCAGTCATAATAATCTGGCCAGTCATAATTATGTGGCCACTCAGTGTGTATATATATATATATATATATATATATATATATATATATACACACACACACATATACACATACATACGTATATTTCGTATATAGTGTATATGTTACGTATGTATGTAAATACTATGTATGCTATGCATATATGTACTATGGGTGCATATATACACTATATAGTATGTGTGAGCACATGCATATAGAGCATTTATGTAGTTTATATCCACAAAGAAACGTATTTCTTTTTTCCCCCTTGTGTATAGTCACACCATCATTAACTTCCCTGGTGTGGACATGACTTGCAGCAATACAAGTCATCAAAGTAAATGTTATTTGTGAATGCTGAGTACACAGAAACACTTGTAATGCCCCAAAGTATTGCAGACCATACATGAAAGAAATTTGATAGTGGTTTCCCCAATTCTAAGATGTCTATAACATTACATAAATAATGACTTGTGAACTTGAAGGAAACTTAAAAAATATTATTAATAATAAATGCATTTCAATCCACTTGCTAGAGGGGATAGTAGAGTTTTTTGTCTCTATAAAAAAATGGTACTGTAAAATTAATGTCATGAAAAGGTAATTGAAGGAATGCAGCCAGGGAGGTAGGGGGAAATATTCTCAAGAAAATAATTAATAAGTTATTTTTCTGGATTGTACGATGTTTGAGTAACTTGTAGGCTGTTAGAACTTTGTTTTTGTAGTGATTTTCCCCCCACTTCAAATAAATAAACTCTCTCCTAATTTTGTACTCATTTCCCTAAATAATGTCTAAGCTTCAGGCTCCACAACACTCAGTCTGCTCCAGGGAGGGTAAAATTATTATTGTCTTCTTACAGATGAGAGAATTGAAGCACTAAGAGGTTAAGAGACTTGTCCAAGGCCACATGGTCACGTGCTGGGCTCCAGGATGCTCATCATCCATACCTGGTGCTGCCTTCCCAGTGGGTTGTGGTTGCAATGTGTTTTTGCTTCTCTGTGTTAGTGGGGTTGCGGCTGCTGGTGGGCAGAGCCCTGGAGACTTGGAGGGCTCTCTGGCCCCTGCTCTTATGGTCTTTGGCTTGTTGCTTCTTCAGGAAGCCTTGCTATGCTTCCTATGGCACAGAACTTGCCTTTGACATGGCTTCAGGTGAGTCAGCTCCTGGGGGAAAGTTGTACTATACTAGCTGCGGCTGGTCCTCACCTGAAAAACCGGCTGCCATTTCTCTCTCCTTTTACTCTGCCCCCACCTCTTAACTTGTCAGTTTGGGGCTCTCCCAGGGCTTCTGAGAAGGATGGGTTAGAGGAGAAAAAAAACACAAGGAACTGACACAGCCTTAAAATGCTGTTGCTGAAGATGGGGCAAAGGGCACCCAAGTCAGGCATCCTTCATTTTTACACAGTTCTTCCCTCCAACAGCCCCTGACATTCCAGCCGGCAGTTACTACGGGGTTTTCCAGAAATTTATCCACTTCCTCTCACACTGCGCATTTCTCTCAAGAATGAATTGAGTGGTACATAAATTGCTGGCATTCGAGGTGGACCCAAATTGTCTCGCTTCCTCGAAGTCATTGAAAACAAAATAGAGCAGTGTAGCTCTGGTATTTGCTACTTTTGCTTCCTTTTATCCATTGCAGTCACTATTGAGGTCAGAGGGTTTGAGAAACCTGCATTCGTCCACTTTCTCACTAATGCTGGTTTTGATTCTGATTTTTGCATTTTGATTTTCTCTGAAATTCTTTGTCAACCCACAGATCTGTCATCCAATCCTCTTGCCTTTTCATCTTATATGAGTTTCTCCTTGTAGCTTTCTCTTCTTGTATCACAAAGGGCTGGGTTTCTGCATCCTACTGAGGATGCTGAAGGTTTTCTAAGGCATCTTCAGGTTCCTGTAGTAAGTCAGTTTTAGAGGTCTTCTCTTTAAATTTCTGTGATGATTTTTCTTTATAGATGTGATAAATTTTTTGGCTTCTTCTTTTCTATTCATTTTCTATAAACTCACAAGAATTTTTATTTTCCCCCCTGAATATTTTATTTTTTTGACTGCAGGTAGGAGACACCTGGTCTCCCTAGTTAATTCCAGGCAGAAAGGACTCACCATTCCCTGCCCACCCCCTCCCCAGGTTACAACAAAGGTGGTCTGCCATTTGCATTTTTAAATCTATTTCAAATTTCTCCAAATGCTACTGATAGTGTTATTGTGAATCTTTGTTTTCGCTTCTGTTGGAAGTTTTCACATTTTCCAGTGTTTTCATAGGCACTGCAGTGAGTTTCTGAGACACACTGTCTGGAGCTTCCAGCCAGATGCATTTCAAATGGAACGTGTTGTGGCCAAGGTCATGTGGCCAATTGGTGGCAGAGCCAAGTCCGTAATGCAGGGCTCCTTTCTCCCAGGCAAATCTTCCATCTTCAAGACCACCTGCTGCTCTCGTCCTGTCAGGACCTGAGTTATGATGTGATTTAGCAAGTGGTGGCTTTGTTAGAATTTCATTTCTGTTCCAAAGAGTTTTAGCCTGAGGTAGAGTCATGCTGGTAAGGGCCGCACTCACGGGATCCTGTTAAGGTCTTTGCAGATTAGAAAAACTGTATATGGAGCTGAAAGTTGCTGCGTGCTTATTCCAAAGTAGAGAAACATGTTGATGTGTCCTTGCCATGAATCCCCAGGCATGCGAGTGTAGGAGAGAAGCTGTTTCGGGTGCTTAGGAATCTTAGTGACTGCCCTGGGGTCTCTTTTTCAAATGTTCGTCAGAGGCTACTTCCTTAATTATTAGGACAGTGCCCACTTCCCACTTGTGGGCGCCTCTGTCTTGGCATGATGTACCCAGAGTGTCAACAACACTTGAGAGGAAGAGTGGACAGGCTTACTGATTTAATGGGGTGACCTGCTAGCAACCCTCTAATTGTTATTGACCAAGGGCCCAGCACCATCCCTGAGACCCCAAAACATGCTGGGTCCACCACTCCTTTCGGACAGACCCGATCTGGGCATTCTAGTCATTTGAGATATAGCTTAGTTGAGAATCCTTTATGTTCTGGCCTTAAAAAGTCTTCATTCCACATTTTAAAAGTTATTTTTATTTTTTTTTAAATTGAATTTATTGGGGTGATATTGGTTAATAAAATTATATTAGTTTTAGGGGTACAGTTCTATAATACATCATCTGTAAATTGGATTGTGTGCTTTCCACCTCAAGTCAAGTCTTCTTCCATCACCATTTAGCCTCCCTTTACCCTCTTCCACCCCACATCTTCTTTCATTCTACTTTCCATGCACATTCGCCAGGCTGCGGTAGTGAAGTCTGACTGGCAACCACAGACAGATTTGCCGAAGCTGATCTGTTCCGAGGGAGCTTTCATACCAACTGTGCTTATGATAATACTCGTAATATTTTATCCACACAATTACTGGTTTGGCAATTTATATAATGCTGGATACTATTATTGAGTTTAATTGACTGTATGGAACCCTAACTCTTTCTTTATGTAATTAAATGTTAATATACTTATAAGCACCGAGTCCATAAAACCAATGTCTGTTAACCAGTCCCAGAAGTTTCTTGGGTTTCTGTGTGCACCGCCCTGTGCAGTGAAGAGAGAATGGCTTTGAGGAAAGGGAGCAAAACAGAACCCGCCTTGGACCAGATTCTTATCTCATTGGAATTTCAGTGTCTTTGTCTTTAAAGTGAGAATGAGTAATTCCTGGATCACAGGTGATTGTCATGATTAATCAGGATTCTGTGGAATGGTGGGCCTGATATGAGGCAAAGAATAGCTGCTCAGCCAGATCACTTTCTTTGTTCACCTTATAGATTTGTTTGTCGAGTGCCTACCACACTGTGATGAGCTGGGTGGACACCTTCCCTGCCTTATTTCTCCCCATGCTTTCATTGCCAGATTCCTGCACTAGCCTGTGAGCTCCATGAAGAGGGGCTACAGCTGTTACTGACTCCTGAGCTCTCTCTGGTGCCTGGAGTAATGTCTGGCTCCCAGTAGACACTCAATGCAAGGCTCATGAGTGACATTCAAGCCTGGGCAGCATTAGATCAGAGATCAGAGAGAATAATGAGTGGGAATTGCCACACTGGAGGAGCTCACCATTTTCCATGCAGCAGACATTCTGAGTGACGTGGTCAAGAGGGCTTGTGCTCTGCAGTCAGATGGGAAGGAATTCTATGCCCCATACTGCCCTTTACGAGCTGATGCCTTGAGGAAATTATGCAACTCCTCTGAGCCTCAGTTTCCAGACTTGCAAAATCATATATTGAACCCCAAAGAGCACTGACAGGGCCGCTCTGAGGGAAGATACAGCGGTGCCTGGATTGCCCGAGTTCCTGAGTGGGCACCAATGGCTGACTTTTCCCATACTGGAGCTCAGGGAAGCTTTAAATGATCTGAAGATGGTCTCTCCCAGGAATTTTTGATGATTTCAAAGTGATAATTGCAAGGGTCCACTCTTCGCAGGGCCGGGGGGACACCTGGCTGAGGTCTCCCCTGAGATTCTCAACGTCAGGTCACTAATGGTGCCAAAATCTGGGGTAGGGTCGGAGCCCCGTGTGGACCATGGGACTGCACATGACCTTGAGCCACCAGTGCAGTGAGTGGAGATGCTGGAAGCTGACTTTGTTGGCTAGACCTATCAACTGAGTCTCAGGATATGTGGCTGCTTCTCTTTTCCTCTGAAAGAATTACATGTTAAAAATAAGTCACTTTTAGAAGATGAGGTTTTTAGGAAGTCAGATATTCCTATAGCAGTAGCAACAACACTTAGGCAGTATGGCCTCAGTTCAAATCACAAACCGGCCAATTCCTGGCTATGAGATTTGGGCAAGTTATTTAACCATTTGTCAGTTTCGTCATGCGTAAAGTATGGATAGCAATCATGGCCACCGCCTGGGCTCTTTGAGCATTAAGTGAGATAATCTGTGGAAATGGCTTAGCACAGTGCATGGCTCATAGTAAGCATTCGGTAAATGCTAGCTGCTGTCATTATCATTCCCACTTCACAGACGAGGAAATAGAGGCTCAGAGGTTTCTGTGATTCACCCGAGGTCACAGAGAACCACCATGTGCATGGCCCTCGGGTGCCAAGTTTGCGCGCCTGACACTTTATTACACTCCATTCAGGAAGCATTTATTGAGTTTCCTGTTAGCTCTCAAGCATCAGAGAGCCAGGCTATTTGTCCTGAGGATTCAGTGGCAAAGAAAAGGGACACCCACTTCCTTCCCTGGAGAACTTAGGCTGGTGGTGGGAAGACAAGAAAAGAAGTAAAAAAAACCACTGCAGAGTTACTAGGGGGTCTCAGCATCAGCTCCAGGGAGCAGAAGCAGTAGGTTGGCGTGGCAGAGAATTGGAGAAGAGGGGAGGTGAGTTCCCAGGGATGCTCAGAGGCTTCTCTGAGGAGGCGGTGCTGTTCTTTGATGTGGCAGATGCCAGGAGCCAGCCCTGGGAAGCCACATGAAACGCGAGTGCAAGAACATTCCAGGCACAGGGCACAGCAGTGCAAAGACCCCGAGGCCACCCAGAGCTTGCCATGGGCCTTGGAGGCCTTCAGAAGATGCCATGGCTTCTGCCAGAAGCCCGGGTCCAGCTGTGTGTAGAGGAACTTGCGCTCACCTCTTCTCAACAGATCTGAAGTTTCCCCAGGACGAGTTATGACCTGTGGCCAGCTCTGTCTTTCATTGCTCTCTCAAATATAAAAATAAAAGGACATTGCCATTGCCTGAGAGGGGATGAAAGATGCTATTCTGGCTCTGAGTGGCCAGAGCTCTAGCCCGAGGCCAGGAAAGTTGTTTCCATCCCAGTCCTGGACCCCTTTCTTTGCAGCCTTGTCCTTTTTATGCCTGTTTCCCCATCTGTGAATCAGAGGACCCCCTCCCTCTTCAAGCGTGGTGCAGCAGCTGAATCCCTGAATTGGCCCCTGGACCATTTGGGGGCTGCTTTTTAGGCAGGTGGGCTCTGAATTGAGCCATCTTCACTTGGAACTGAAGGTGAAGCTCTGTCCCCTGTCCCACTCCTCTCCTTGGCAGGATGAAGCTGGGGGCTGGCCCCACTCATGGCCTCCTCTTTGCTCTTTTCTGCCAGTCACATTGTGAGACAGCATCTGCCAGGTTGCCTGGGGCAGAGAAGCTGGCTCTTTTCCGAGCAGCTGTGGATGCATGCAGTCCAGTGCCTGGGAGGAGGGGCAAGTGAGAAGACGGACGTCGGCCTGGCACCCCCACTGCGTCTTCTTCTTGTCTGACATCCAGATGTAACCTGTGGAAGGACACAGCCACCTTTTCAGAGGGTGTCAGAAATGGACGTGTCCTTGGGAGGGTTTAAAAGTTATTGCCATCTGTTATATGGGAGAAGTCTCCAGCCCAAGAGGTTAGATGACTTACCCAAGGTCACACAGCAGTAAGCGGTGAATGAAGTTGGATCAATAGCTTATTACCAAAGGCACTGCTGATCCATACACAATGTGATGGACCAACTCAGAGAATTTGTTTAAATTCTTTGTTTTTGAGATTGTGTAACCTGAACACATACAGCATAGTTCTCTTTCCCATTTCTAAGTTATACCTTGGGATTTAATATTATTGGAACCAAAAGTATTTGGCACCTACTATGTGCCAGGAACTAGCCTAAGTCTTCACAGTATTAAATTTACTCAATCTTTATAAAACCCCCAAGGAATGGACACTGTTATTATCCTCGTTTTACAGATGGGGACATTGAGGCGCATCGAGGTTAAATAATTTAACCAAGGTCACACAGTTAAAAAAAAAAAAAAAAGCAGAGCTAGGATGTTGACCCTGGAATGGCCACACTTGAATTCCTAGCGATGCTATGTTTCATTGGGCAAAGAAGGTCACCCACTATCCTGAGTGGGCATGCCTGGGGTGGTAGATGACCACCATCCTTGAACTTCCTCGTTCGCAGATGGAAAAGCTGGAGCCTGCAAAGGGCATGAGAGTGTTGCCTCAGGTTCCAGAAGGTGGCTGTCTCTGTGAGCCCTGACCATTCCCGCTCCACGATGCTGCCTTGGACATGGGAACACGACTCTGGGCTGGAAGACACCCAGCAGCAAGTTTGTTGTTCTCCCTTGAAGTCCCGTGGCTAAATTCCACCTTTGTTGTTTTCATTCCTGGATTTATTATAATCGGCCAAATTAACCTGAGTGTCTCACAGAGTCTCTGGGAGAAGGAACTAGTAGAGCAGATCAGACACTGTGTCTCTGGTCCCTGGGGAATGCCTGCGCCCACAGAGAGACATTGCCTTATTTATAATAAATTTATAATGTTCGGAGAGCGTTAACACATTTTTTCCCCTTCTATTAGGACTATTGTTTCTATCTGTTGAGTCCATGAGTGTTTGACATTGGATGACTTTATAAAATATCCTACTAATTGGATTTGTTGGAGCAAATAAATCAAATACTAATTGGAACGTGCCCTGCCATTATTTTTGCTTACTGAATTAGATATAATAGTGTGAAGGCCTTCTTATCATATTTGTGCACTTATTTAAACACCCCTCTGGCATACACTTCTGCAAATTCAATTAGATATTCAGAAAAGGAATTCGATTTATGCAAGGCTGGTTAACATTCATTCTCGGGGCAGGACTCGCCTACCCGCGACAGGCTGCTCGCGATTAATAAGCCCCACTTAGATATGGCCCTGCCTTCAAAGCAGTTGACGGCACATGGATGGAATCCCGATGATTTGGGAGTTTGCCTATGTTAGCATTGGAATGTGTGTGTCCACAGAGCAGGGCTGGCTTCATGGGTGTGTGACTTGTGCAGTCACACAGGGCTTGGCACCTGAAAAGGGTCCCTTGCTCTACTCTTGGCCATCTTGGTTTCTTAATTGTTTTAAGCAGGAGCCTCAGCGTTTTAGTTTTGCACTGGGCCCCACAAATTGTGTAGCTGAGATCTGCCTTGGTTCTCAAACCTTCTGACTCAAGGAAGAAGTCTTTGATTTGAGTCTTGGCTCTGCCCTTGGTTGACATGCGGTGTTGAGTATGTCACTCATTCCAGCCTTGGTTTCCTCCTCTGTGAAATGGGAAGACTGCTGCAGAAGAACTCCTTGCCTGTGAATACAACATGCTATAATGTAGGTGAAGTGGTAACTTAAATGCAGGGAGCAATTGTGCTTTTCTGTATCCCTCATCCTATGGGCCAGGAGTGTAGCTTCGGAGGCCAGTTGGGCATGTGCGCCCCTCTGTTTCCCAGAGGAAAGAAGAAACAGGCTACTACTGAGAAATGGGAAGTGGGTGCCGGAAGCACATGGCATCCAACACTCAGATGCTAAAATGAGGCACTTTTCTGTACCTGTGTTAAAATTGGAAATTTTCACAGCATCAAAGTGAAGGTCAGCAAACTACAGCCTGCAGGTCAGGTCTGGACCTTCACTGGTTTGTTCTCACACTGAAGGGAAGAAGGGCGTTTCCTTTTTAAAATGGTCAGACAAATCACAAGAAGAATACTATTCTGTGATATGTAAGTGACATATGCAATTCAAAGTGTGGTGTCAATAAATGGAGTTTTATTAAACACAATGCTGCCCATAATATCTGTACTGTTGGTGGCTGCCTCTGTGCTACCATGGCATTGCTGAGTAGTTGTGACAAAGACTATGGAGGTGGGCAGAATTCTACATTGGTGCCCAAGTTTCCTGACCTCTGGGGTTTATATCCTGTGCAATTCCGCCTTGGGTGGGACTGTGAACAGGATCAGTTTCACTCCTGTGATTAGGTTATGTGAGCAAAAAAGACAAAGGAATTTTGCAGATGTAATTAAGGCCCCAAATCAGTTGACAAAGGAGATGATATTGGATGTGCCTGCCTGAATGAGATGAGCCCTTGAAAGGGACTGCACCTGCCCAAAGAAAGGGATTTGAGGCATGAGAGAGCTTATGGCAAGGGTGGGGTGACTGCAAGGGGCTGAGAGTCACCACTGGGTGACAGCCAGACAGACAGCAGACACCTCAGCCAGAAAGGAATGTTGTTCCCCTACACCTTGACTTCAGCCTTGTGAGACCCTGAGAAGGGAGCTTACCCCAGCCTTGCCCGGATTTCTGATCTGCAGAAACTGTGACCTAAGAAATGAGTATCTCTTTAAGCCCCTAGATTTGTGGTAATTTGCTTGGTAACAATAGAAAACCAGTACACCCATAAGGTGAAAATATTTATTCTCTGGTTTCTTATGGAAAATGTTTGCCAACCCTGAGTCAAAAAACAATACAATCCACATCTACAACATCTCCCTTTCCAGGGCCCCCTAACCATTTAGTCCTGCTATATCTTGGATCTGTCTGAATAGTTTCCAAGTGTGATGACTATGTGAGACCCAACTCCCCCACATTGGTTAATAACATATGAATTTCAGCTGAACAGCTTTATAATGTGGCATCTCTATGTACTGTGTGCTCACCACCTGAAGCCTGGTCTCCCTCCGTCACCATGTATTTGACCCCCTTCACGTCTTCATCCTCCCCTAGCTCCCTTCCCCTCTGCTAACTACCATTCTGTTGTTGTTTGTGTATATGAGTTTGTTTTTCTGTCTGTTTTGTTTGTTCATTTGTTGCTTTTTGTTTTATATTCCACATATGTGTGAAATTATAAAGTTCTTGTCTTTTATCATTTGTCTTGTCCTTCTATCGTGTAGCATAATACTCTCAAGATCCATCCATGTTGTGGCAAATAGCAATATTGCATCTTTTATTTTTTAATGACTGAGCGGTATCACTATTCTTGTTACTGAAAGTCATGTCACCCCTTTTCCTGAGATCTCCAGCTGGGCCTGTCCCTTAGGAGTTCTGATGACAAGGTTGTATGTGTTAAATGCAGACAGCTATGCTTCTCTCTTAGAGAAGGGATTGGCAAACTGTGGCCCCTGGCCTGCCATCTGTTTTTATAAATAAAATCTTATTGGCACACAGCCACACCCATTTGTTTACCTGTTGCCTCTGGCTGCTTTTATACTGTAATGGCAGAGTTGAGTAGTTGTAACAGAGACTGTGTGGCTGCAAAACTGAGAGTATTTACCATCTGATCCTTTACATAAAAACAATGCTGACCCCTGACTTAGTGGTGGTGGTTGAACTTACCTCCATTTGTACACACACAAATATATAAATCATACTTACATAGCTCAAGTACAGTGCCTGGCAGCTAGCAGAACCCCAACAAATCTCTAGTTCCTCTTCTGCACTTAATTCTGTTCAAGAATCTATAGGATCATGTCAGAAATGCAGAGGAAGACACATTTATATTTCTATTGAATCCCATTCCTCTCTCATGTTCAAAAGAAGGGCTCATGTTTAAAAAATACTCTGATTGGCACTATAAACTTTATTTATGTTTTACTGTATCCTAAAGTATGTATCCTGCACTATTTTTACTTCCCTTACAGATGCTGAAATGCTATACATTACCAAACTTAAATGGATTTTCAAAATCCAATTTCCTGGCTGCAGTTTTCCGTTTCTCTGTTGACTTTATGCTTGACTCATATCAGAGTTTCTGAGGCCGTTGGCACATTTTGACTTCAACCTGTCCAAGTCAAATAGCCCCTCTGTCAGGTGCAGGGAGGTAGTGCTGGGTCCCTGGCCTGTGACTGCATTGCCCCGTCTGCCCTCAGTTATGTGGGTCTTCCCCGAACCAGAACCTGTGCTCTAGAGGCTGAGCCCTACTCCTGGGGTGGGGGTAGGTTTAGGAGGGTTTTGTTTCCCCCCAAAATGATTGTGATGGGGTTGACATCAGTTAAATGGGCTGTTTACTCTTTAAAACAGAATGAGGTGAGCAATCAAACAAGGGTCTTTAGAGGAATCTCTCCCACCATAAGCCTCTGCAAGTCGTCTGGCACAAACACCTGCAGAGGTGGCCGGGTATTGATGGCAGACTACTGTGTCAGGTGTTATGGCTCCAAGGAATTGCACCAAGACAGATAAACATGATTTTTGAAAGAGCAAGAAGAGCTGCAGTGAGACTCGGGATCATGGGTTTGACCGTTTCTTGCTGTCTAGGGGCAGCTGGCCTTTCCTTTCTTCTTTTTCTGAGTCTCTCAGTGGCTGGTGCTGGGGCTGGTGGCATGGCTCTGCATCTCTGTGGCTCCCGTGAGTTCCCAGTCCTTTCTGAGTCTCTGTGATCCTTCCTCTTTGTCACTAGAAAGTTCCTTGATCACCTTGTCCAGCCCCCTGCCTTGCACTCCAGAAAATGAAGGCTCACAAATTAGAAAAGAAGGTGAACAAAAGGGGCTGTCCCTGTGGGCATGAGGTTTGCTGACGGGCTGGATAATCTGAAACTCATATACTCTCTTTTTCCATCTGTTGATTGAGAAGAAGAAAATTCAGAAAGGATTACTTAAAAATATTTACTAAGTATATTTTCTCTCTAGGACAAGCTTTTAAAACATATCTCTGGGTCAAGCCAAACCAGCAGGAAGCTTATTTCTAGGCTGCAGCATTTCGGTCCCCAGTGAGTTGCTTTTTTTGGAATTGAGTGTTTGGTAATGCTATCAATTTATATTGAGAATGATTACGAGCGATTGTCTCATGAAACTGGCCATGCATACCTGTTGTTGGATGCTGTTTCTGATGGTGCTCATTATGACATGGGTTTTCTGTTAATAGTGCTCCTGTGGAAAAATTCTTGTGTGATCTAAACACCTGCAATGGTTGTAATTTTCCTGATCAATTTGGGTTTTATTTTATGAACACAGTGTCCAGTATTCGAAAGAATTCCCCACCCTTCACCCCCTTTTATGGGGCCATCAGAAGCTCAAGCCCAATCTGTACCTGCCTTTCAGCAGGTGGACATGTAGGAACTTATGGCACGGAGTTGCAACTCTCTCCTTCGGCTCTGCTTTTCTTTGTTTTCCAGGTCTCGATTTGCTATTTGCCACCATGCTTCTGTGTTTATCAGGCCATCTTGGGTGGACTGGAGTTGATAATGGGTAGACCAGTTAAGCAACATCCTTTGAATGGTGAATATGTTCTTCTTCTTCACAAAACACAGGGACACTTACATGTCATTTAATTCTATCTTGCTCTGTTGGGAGCCTAGGAGTTCCATGGAAAAGTTGTGAACCTGTGTTACTCCAGGGGTTTGGACATATATATGTGAACGTGCAGGACGGGGACCTGTTTCTAGATATTCTTCTGTAGGGAGAGACACCGAGGTCCTGTAAGGGATGGCAGATTGTGAAAGAATGTCCCAAAGAAAGAATAATTCAAATAGGGTGGGAGGCTGCTTTGGACTCCACTGTAAGCCGACTCCTTGGAGGGGAAAATGAGGTCTGGGTCTGAAAATAAGAGCTGGGTCCCAGGGGTCCCAGGCCCACTGCCGTGGGACCTGGTATGAAAGAGCAGACTGTTAGAGGAAAAGGCGTGTCTGCTCACTGGCTGAGGTTGAAGTGAACACTGGAGCTCTGTGGGTGGAGGTGGCAAGGTGCCCAGACTGTGCTGTGAAAGGTGGCTGTGATAGATCCCCTTAGAGGGCTAGGACTGGTCCACTCTCAGCTCAGGGTTGGCTGAGCAGGCCACCCACCATTGTCAGAGGCCACGAGTGGGCAACTGGTCCAGTAGACTAGGGACAAATGGTTAATGGGACCTTGCTTGGGGCCTGTAAGCTGGGCCCAGAGGTATAACTGTGAGCCCTCCTAAATATTGTGTAGAAGAGGCAGAAAGTTGGTTTAATTAGACCATTGACTAAAAGTTCTTAATGTCTTCTTTGAGTTTTGATATATCTCTATGAAGGTGTTTTCTGTATTGTATCTTAAGTGTATGTTGGTTGTCTTTCTCCATACTTTGCAAAATTTATGAGGGTAAGAATCATATCTGTTGATTCTGTGCCCATTTGTTAACTGTTTCTAGAATAAGCAAGGGAGTGGATTCAAATGGGAGAGACACAAGCACTTTGGAAGTTCTTTGTCTTTCTGCTCTCCTCTCATCACCTTATAAATGAAAGACTTGGCCCTTGGTCTGGGGGAGTCCATGCTCTCTCTGGTTTGTTAGAGTATAGATTCTGTGGTTAGGTTGCAATGGATTTCAACCTGGCTCCAACACGTACCTTCTGTGCGACCTGAACAGGTCACTCAACTCCTCAATGCATCAGTTACCTTATTTAAAGGAGGGATAAAAATTGACCTCACAAAGTTGTGAGAATTAAGTGAGAGAAAATAAGACACCATGTGCATGCAACCAGTGCCTAGTGTATTCCCTGGCATGGAGCAAATGCATGAGAGAGCATGTTTCTTCTGTTTGTCAGGCCGGGCAAGGCTCTGCTGTGGTAGCAGCTAACCACTAAGATGTCAGCGGTGTAAGACAAGAAAAGCTGGTATTTTGCTCTTGAAAAGCGGAATGCCAATATCACTGCTTCGGTGACTCTCAGGGTGGCTGTCCTCCATCTCAGGGGTCTAGATAACTTTCCTCCTTTGATGCCACCACCTTCAACAATTGTGAAGATGGCACAGGAGGCTTTTTATGGGGAGTCCCACAAACAGTGCATATCCCTTTGTTACACATCTCCAGGGCTTATCATATGGTCTTCCCCAGATGCAAGGTGGCCTGGAAACATGGTGTCCCTGTGTGCACAGGAGAGAAGACCCAAACGGCATGCCATGCACAGGCCACTGTCTCGGCCACACTTTCCGTTGCTAGCCCCAGAGGCTGTTTTTAGCTTGGGATTGATTCTCAGTCAGCAATTCCCAGGAACACTAAGGATGCTGCAGGCTGCCCTTGCTTATCAATTCCAGGGAGCCTGGTCGGCTGTCGATGCTGTTGACCTGATTCATTTGTCTCCCGCAGGCTGGCTCCAGCAAGCGGTGGTGATTTAGGGAAAAGAGGGTGACCTCTCAGAGCCACTGCAGCTGCTGTGTGTTTTACATTTTAGATACAGCGTGTTGTGTTTCCATATCTGGGGCATTCAGTCTGCTGTTCTGGTCAGAAAAGGTTTCTAGAAGAGACTTGGGAGGATCGTTTGGGATTTGTCAGACCTGCAGTATGGGGAAGGCGCTTTCTAGGTACAAGGGGCAGGTACGAGACTTGGAAGAGCAGCTGGAGCTGGGGGACTGGCATGGGCTCCAAGTTCCTCCCATGTAGCTGGCCTGTGTCAGGCATCCCATTAACATGTATTGGTTCATCCATTCAATATTTATTAAGCCCCTACTCGGTGCCAGCACCATTTCCACTTTACTGTCCAGTGGAAGCGGGTTGATCACTCCCCTTCTTGCCTTTCTGGGGTCACCCTTCTCCTGTATTGGGGCGAAGACTCCTCTGTCACCTTTTCCTCGCCTTTCCTCTGGTCTCCTGGAACTCCCATCCTTGCCTGCTGACTCTTGTTAGTCTACACTGGCCATTCCCCTTTGCTCAGTTCCCCAAAGCACCAGTGCACGCAGCTGCCCGGTCTTTTGGAGGAGTGGGGAGTTGTGGAAGGCGTCACAGAACAGAACAGGGAACTCTTTCCAGTTCATGATCAGACAGGCCTTCTGGACCATCCCGACTCAGCAGGCTCCCACCCACCCCACTGCAGCCTTCCTAGCAAGGACTAAAGTGCGTGATTGCTCACTAGTTTCCTTATTTGCTGTCTATCTGGTTAAGTCACGGTAGCATGCCTCTAGTAAACCACCATATAGCTAGGAGCTAGTACTTTGCCGGATCTGTGCTGGGTGCTCAATGAACTAATTGTCAGATTATTGAAAGAACAATTGAAAGCAAATAGATATTTCCATTTCTATCAATGTATCACCCACTTCCCATCACAGGGAAAAAGATTCTCATGAGCCATCACCTTCTATAGGTTTCTGCTTTCCATAGCGTTTCTTGGACCTCTCTCTGTCTACATAAAACACCCCACATTTCTGTTACTTTTTAGTACAAAGCAATTTCATACTCAACTCACTTCCCAAACACAGCGCTAGTGAAAGAGGTTCAGCCTTCCTTCGCCCAGCCTGAGACCCATTGGGGTGCCAAAGGCCCATCTTCTGGGTTCCCATGCATAGTCGGGAAGGGGATGGAGAAAGCTTTGACCTCCTAAGCGTCCTTCCGCGGTGTTGAATCTGTCGACAGGACTCCCACCGTGGCTAGGTAGAGGGAATCTCAGGTGTGGGGTCCATTGCAGGGATTTTGTCCTCTGCAGCTGATGGAGACGATGGTGAAGGTACTGAGAATGCAGATGCAGGCGGGGGCTCACGGGGACCGGTTTCTCTAAGTCGAGCAGAACCTGGCTTGGATGTGTGACACAGACCCAGTGGGTGTTTATGGTGATGTGATGAGATCTGAACACTGAGGAGACAAGAATAGGGCAGTAGAAAGATGGACTGGGGGCAGCGGGGAGTGAAACTGGGTCTGGGAGACCATCGGAGGCTGCTGCGGACCTCAGTCTAGGCGTGGCCTCTGCCTCTGTATCCTCCGGCTCACCTGCAGTGTCCTTCCTCCTGTTCCCCATCCCTGGATACTCGCCTCCTTCACAGCCCTGATCGATGCACCTCCTCCTGGATATTGTGGCTCCTGTTTCTCTGGACAGACCAGCATTTCCAGTGTTACCTGGAACACATAGCATGTGCTCAGAATAAATTCTTGTCAAAATTGAATTGATACAGCTTGTTGTAAAATGGTAGATGGCTTAGATTTTAAAGAGGAATGCTTTAAATACTGTCAACATCGACTATTATCTGCCAGGTGCATGCTTATCTAATGCTTCACATATTTGATTTTTACTTTATGAAAATGGTATTTCAAAGATTGCTTTTAGAGGGGTGGAGGCAGAGGTTGAGAACTTATTCTGTGTCGGTTGCTTTTCAGATGTTATTCCATTTCATGCTCATGATATTTCTGTCAGCTGGATCTTTCCCTCCATATCACAGGTGAAGAAACTGAGGTACAGATTAGATAGATGGCTGAAGCCCCTGCCCTGGGCTGACGCAGCGCTCAGATCGTGCCTGGTTTTGCAGGACTCCAAAGCTAGCACTCTCTGCTGTCTTGTAGCATCTCTCTACTGCAGGAAGCAGCTACAGAGGCATGCCCCGGCATTCATTTCTTCCTGCTTAGAATGAGACGTCGCTGTTTACTTTCTCAGGAAGGAAGATTAAAATCAATGTAGCTAGCCTTATTAACTTTTTAACATAGGGGTGACCTGCAGATGCCAGAGCCTTTCCTGAGAGCACCAAAGCAAATATAAAAATCCAATTTGCTTGCCCTTATTTTTCATCTTCTCCAGAGTTTAAAATTCAAAGATGTAAATGATGAGACGGAAGTAACGAACCAAGCCCCAGACACGAGGATGTATTTACCCATATCTCCCTTGTTTGCAGGTGGCTGTTCCTTTGATGAGCACTATAGCAACTGTGGTTATAGCGTGGCCCTGGGGACCAATGGATTTACCTGGGAGCAGATTAACACGTGGGAGAAACCCATGCTGGACCCAGCTGTGCCCACAGGTAGGTGAGCCAGTGTTTGGGGCTGTGATGAGGATGGTATCTTCTATGATGACTCATGGGAAAGAACTTTCTGATGGGTTAAGTTGTCTGAGAGGGCAATACACAACTTTGTGGGTAGTAAGTTCCTCATTCTCAGAGGTATGCAAAGCAAGGCTGAGTGAACTGTTAAGAACACGGTAAGAGTCACATGTTGCCTGGACGCAGGAACCTTTAGGTTTCTTTTAGCTTTGAGATTCTGATCTTTAGCTCCAAGTGGAGCATCACAATTTTGCTTGGGAGCCCGATAATAGTGGCATTTCTAGGGAAGAAAGAGCTTCTGAAGAGTCTGAGGCCATGTTTTTCCTTTCAGGCCACACAGACACAGCTTACATGTATGTAGGGAAACTTCCACAGTGAAAACATTACTCATGAAGTTAACGTCCAGAGATCCTGAATACCATGTTTATTCTTAACCAATGGGCTGAAACCATAATGTACACCCTTGAGGGAGACCTGCATGAGGCAGGCCTATGAGATGTGTTGGAGGGGAAATACCCCTGAAAGAGGTGTGCTAAGGGTCGGGTGTGCCTCAGTGAGTTGATGTGGTAAGCCTGGAAGAATTACAGCTCTAGGAACATTAAGATCACCTCTCTGTAAAATGTGATCCCTGTACAGTTGTCAGGATAGCTGATTGTTGTGTAAGGGAGGCCATCTTCCACTCTTCCTCTGTGACCAAGAGCTCTCTCTAACTCTCACACTGTCCTGGCTTTTTATCAACCCTCTCGGCACTCTTTCTCAGGCTCCTTGGTCAAGCTCACTCTGGCCACTAAGCATTGGGGTTCCTCAGGCTCATTTATACCCTTTGCATGTGTCTTAGGGTTCTCCAGAGAAATAGAGCCAATAGGATATATAGGAACATACATATAAGAGGAGATCTATTATAGGGATTGGCTCACACGGTTATGGAGAAGCCCCCTGAGAGGTCCATCACCTGCACTCTGCAAGCTGGAGAATCAGCAAAGCTGGTGGTGGGATGGTATGAACCCTGATCTGAGTCTGAAAGTCCAAGAACCAGAAGCACCAGTGTCCAAGGGAAGAAGAAGATAGATGTCTCAGCTCAAGCCAAGAAAACAAATTCACCCTTCCACTGCCTGTTTGTTCTGTTGGGGTCCCCAAGGAGTTGACCAGTACCCACCCACATTGGGGAGGACTGTCTGCTGTACTGAGTTCGCCAGTTCAATGATAATTGCTCCTAGAAACGTTCTCACAGAACACCCAGAAATAATGTTGTACCACCTATTTGGGTATCCCTTAGCTCAGTCAGGTTGACACAAAATAAACCATCCCACCATGGGTGACCTCAAGCATACCTGTGGCTTCAGTTGCATCAGTCATCTTTTCTGAGCTCTACATTTACACAATCCACTGCGCATGCTAGAACAGATTCTGGGGAGAGGGATCTTCCAGGGTGACACTAAGCTGAGGACAGAGAAGATGCTCAGATGTGTCTAGGGGAGGTTATGGTCTTTGTGGCTGCACTGACTTTAAGTTTTGCTTCAAAGAGAGGGAAAAGAGGAGTGTGAGCCCTAGGCTTCAGAATCAGCGCCAGAGTGGACAAAGTGGCCTTTCCTGAGACAAGGAACTAGAGAGTGAGTAGAGGAAGGACAATGGATGAATCAAGAGTTCAATGTTGGAGATATTGAGTTTGGAGGGCCTACAAGAGCCTATGGGGCTTCGGGTGGACTAATGAGGAGCAGGAGCATGTAAATACACACACACACACACACACACACATGCTATAAGATCTAGATTTATTGGCCAATATCAAAGATAGCCACACAGAAGCAGAGCAGACATGGTATGTTTCAGCACAGGTTCTCTGGATTATTGGGGTTCCTAATGGGATGAGTATTTCTAGCATTTAAACCAAGACACTTTTGAGAGTAAAAGTTATAACTGGGCAATAGGCAGAGAGGTTGTCCCATAGTCACTGTACATATGGGCATGTGTAATTGTTGGTGACTCTACTTATGCAAAGTGAAGATCCCACTGGATCTGAGAGGCTCAATTTTGTAACACATCACATATTCATTATACATAGGGCTCATATCTATACTCAGAAGAAACTTATCAAAACAATTTACACCCATAGTAGGAACTATACCAGTCATTTGGTTCTGCCACTTGGCCTCCTGAGTACATCTCAAGTCTGCTTGCATCTCTTCACCTCTGCCACCACTGCCCTGGTGCACACACCACTGGCTCTTGCCTGGGAAACAAAAGATTTCTAACAGGTTTCTTGGCTTCCTCTTTGACTTAAATCCTCTCTCCACACAGAAGCAAAGAGATTGTCTTAGAATATGGACCTGTTCACGATACTTCTTCCCTTTATAGTCCCCACCTCTTTGCTTAGAATCTTTCTGAAGCTTCAGATTTCCCTGAGAAAGAATATCAAGGCCTGTGGTGGCCTCCAAGGCCCGGGATGGCTGGTCCTGCCCATACCTCCAGCTGCACCATCTTCCTTTGCCCCCTGTGCTCACTTCACAATGACTTCTGTCAGTTTCCAGAATGTTCCATGCTCCTTTCTGCCTCAGAAACTCACTTGAGAACAGCACTCTTCACAGAACCTTTTTCTCTCTGTGCTCTTGTCCTTTCCCTTCACATCTCAGCTTAGACATCACTTCCTTATGATAGTTCTCCCTGGGTACCCCAGTCTGGGTCAGCTCTCTGTATGTTTCCCATCACCCCCACTCTCTTTCTCGGTAACACCCACCACTGTGGATGCTATTAGTTCAGTGTATGTATTACCCCCAGATGAGAAATCCCACGCGAATAGGAACCATGACAATCTTGTCTGCAGCTTTATTTCCAATGCTTAATATAGCGCATCATACATAGTATGCACAAAATAACATTTTTGTTAGCTGGATGCCTATAGATGGGCAAAGAGTCTCTATCACATAGTTTTAAATGAAGGAATGAATGATAAACATTATTAAATGCCATTAGCCTTCTGTGAACTGACCACACATTTTTAGTCTTTGCTGCTGCCATCTTTCCATTTTACAGATCAGAAAGTCATTGCTCTGAGAAGCCCAGTGAAATCGCTGCTTTTGCCAGCATGCCACTGCTTCTACTCAAAGGGACAACTCTGGCTTCTGATCTTAATTTTCTCATCCCCTCATTATGGCAGACTGTCATTTCATAAATATTGGATTGTGCTAATACCATCTTCGGAGCTTTTCTAAGAAGAAGCATTTGATAATGATCACTGAGATTGTTCTGTCATGATGTGCCTGTGGATTTCAGTGGTGCCCCATGCTTCTAAGGCAGAGAGGCATGAAAGTGAATTTGGATTAGGCGAAATTGTTTGTTCTTCCCATGGGCACAGACTGAAGTCTTACTTTTTCTTCTGTAAAGCCAGCAGTTTCCATTGCTTTGGAAATGGAGCTTGAGTCTATGTATTCAGATGGTCCACCACCTTTCACTGAACTGCTTCTATATGACAAGCTCCATGTTACACCCTGGATAAGTCAGACCATGTCATTTTGGGCATTTATCCCTCTGGTAGCTTCCTTGGTCACATAGGATGAAATCTGAACTCCTGGCTGTGGTCCGCATGGTTCTGTAATGATCTAGTGTCTTCTCTGAGCCCACTTTCTTCTCTCTCAAAATGCTGCAGACACACTGGCCATTTTCAGTTCCTTGGACACATGTCAGATTCTCTCCTTGCTCAGGACCTCTGTATATTCTGTTCCTTCTCATTGGAACTCCTTGCTCTCTCTCTCTATTTGGTTAATCCTCACCCAAGGATATTTTCTCCATTGATTTTTTTGAGAGAGTGCAAGGGAGAGAGGGAGGGAGGCAGGAAGAGAGACAGGGAGGAAAAGAGGGAGAGAGAGAGGGAGGGAGGGAGGGAGATGGGGAGAGAGAGAGAGAGAGAGAGAGAGAGAGAGAGAGAGAGAGAGAGAGATATCAATTGGTTGTCTCCCACATGCATCTGACCTGGGCCGGGGATTGAACCTGCAACCCAGGTACATACCCCGGACTAGGAATCAAACCCATGATCATTTGGTGCACGGGTTGACGCTCTACCCACTGAGTGATATGGGCTAGGGCTCCACTCTTAAGTTGGCCAATTTCTTCAGGTCTCAGCTCAAATGACTCCTTCTCAAGGAGACTGTCCCTCATTGGTCTACCTAAAGAAAGACTCCCTCGTTTTCTCATCCCATTCTGTTCTTTGCCTTCAAAGTCCTCATCGCAGACATACATATTCCATACTCTGCCTCAGCCCACTGACTCAGTTTCCTCATCTTTACCATGGGAACCAGTGTGCGAGTTAAATGGGATGATGCCTGTGTGGGTGAAAAATGTCCATGCTGGCTCCCCTAAATTCTCTGGTTCTTATTACGTCTGTTTTAGAACCTTGCCCCCTCCTGCAAGCTCACCTGCCACCGATGCTGCTTTACCGAGGTGAACCTTCCAGCAGGAGGTCTGCCATGGACTCCTGAGGGACCCAAGAGACCTTTCCATGCCCAGGATTCGCGCTGCCCCGAGGGCTGGAGCACCTCCTGCATCTCGGCTCTGTTAGTTCAGCGTTATCCACATCCATGTTGCATTCTTCTCCTCATCCCGCTCTGTGGGAAAAGTCCGGGCTAGACTTCCAGGCTTCAGGCCTGGTTCTCCCCCAACCTCATCTTTACTGGGGTTTCCAGGGCAGAAGAGGGTTATTACAGCCACAGACCTTCTCTCCAGGCCTCTCTTTTCCAGGGAGTTGAGAGGCTACCACCGGTTCCTCGCTCTGCCTTCCCCTCTCTTGGCATGGTTTCCACATGACCATGCTGAGGTGCAGCCCAGGACCCCGCAGGAGATGCAGGTGCTGAAAGTGTCATTTTAAAAAGGGCCGGAGTCCGAGATAATGAGGCTTGGGGGGTTTCCTTCTATTTTCTTCGAATGCTTGTAGGACATTATTTGAAGTGTTGGAATGGATTTGGGTTGAATCTCAGGCTGAAAACCAGGTGCACGGGAAATATTGCATATACATCACCTTGAATCTGACCCCGAACCTCCACGGAGTTAGATATCTATTTCCAGTCATCATGCCCCCCTCCTCTGGGAGTCTACAAATGTCCTGGGGCCACTGTGGTTTCCTCTGAGAGTCACTGTCGCATTTCCTGTGGGTCCTGTGGATCCCGTGGGTCTTGTAATTTTGCCACCTCTTTCCCGGGCTTGGAGCCTTGTCCCAAGTCCAGCCAGCCCAGGTGCATCACCCAGCAGGCCTTCTGGCGCCTAGCGGTGTGGGGCCATCAGGTCCATCTTTTCCCCTTCCCAGAGTGGGAGAACCTCTCCACGCACCTTCCCAGCCCTTTAAAGCACATCTGACCTGGCCCCACCTCTCTGGAACCCACAGCACAATCTCTTCAGTAGGTGTGACTTCTTGTTTCCAGCAAAACTTTCTAGAGCAGAGAAATACCAACTTAGCAGTAGCCTGGTGGGAAGGGGCAGGTGTGGGGTAGAGTCGGAGAGAGGAGACACACAGGCACATACGCACATGCAGGAAGAGCCAGCTGCCCAGTCTGCCTTGGAAGCAGGCACGTCTCCAGGAGGGTCCTGGGCTCCTCCTCCTGGCTCCTGCGCCCTGAGCTATGTATGCCCTCTTTGCTCTAACTGTGGGTATTTATAAAGAGAAGTGCAGGGTCTAGTACGGGTTGAATTGTGTTCCCCAAAGAGATAAGTGGAAGTCTTAACCCCTAGCACCTGTGAGTGTGACCTTCTTTGGAAATTAGGTGTTTACCGAGGGAATCAAGATGTGATGAGGCCGTGCTGGTCACACTGGGCCCTCCTCCAGGATGACTGGAGGAGAAGAGTCACTCAGACGCACAGGGTAGATCATGTGAGTGCAAGGCAGAGATCGGAGCGATCTTAAGCGAAGGATCGCTGTGGATTGCCAGCAGACGCGAGAAGCCACGAGGTGCAAGGAAGGATTCTTCCTGGAGCCTTTGGAAAGAATGTGTTCCTGCCGTCGCCCTGATTGCAGACGCCCAGGCTCTGGAACTGTGGAAGAATAAGTGTCTGTTGTCTTATGCCACCCAGTTGGTGGTAATTTGTCATGGGCACGCTGGGAGACTCTCACTGGCTCACTCACATTGGCACTCTGGCGCCTTCACCTTTTCTACTCTAGAACTCACGCCAGAGTGCTGTGAGTATCAGAGCCGTTGTTTTCTTTGAAGAGAACTGGCACTTACTGTGTGTTCGCTCACTCTAACCAAGAATTCGATTTGGCGTTTTCCTGTGCATTTTGTCTAATGCGTCACTGTCCTCTCTTGGGATACCTGGAGGAAGAACATTATCCACATGCCAAACATGGAATCCTGGAAACTAGCCCAGGAGTTGATGTTGGGAAAATGCCTTGTGAATTCCAAAGCACTAAACCTAAGTCAGGACCGGGTGGTCCCTGCATTATATTTGGCACATAGGATGGAGGCCTTAGAGCCTGTACCCGCTCCCTGCCCCGGGCCTTCACCGTACTGTTGTCTGTGTCCGTGGACGATGCATATATGCATATAAATTCTTTGATTAATCTCTTCCCACCCAACTCCACCTTATTCTTAAACCTTAATGCTGAGTTTATACATATAGGTTAACTTTCTCCAGCCCCATCTCTGTTTCCTCAAATATTACTATTAACAGATTGATGCATATTGATAAGAGAGGAGAGAGCGAGAGAAAAGAAAAAGGAGGAAGAAGAGGGGGGAGGGAG
This sequence comes from Murina feae, assembly GCA_004026665.1. NCBI lineage: Eukaryota > Metazoa > Chordata > Mammalia > Chiroptera > Vespertilionidae > Murina > Murina feae. The sequence continues at coordinate 58,705 of PVJC01001786.1, forward strand.
AAAAAGAGAACGTATGTATGTGATAATAGTACCAATCATAATAAGGAAGTGATATTTATATGGTGCTAATTGTGTAGCATGTGCTCTCCTAAGTACTTTACATACATTAACTTATTTAATCCTTACAACAGCACTCGAATGTCGATATAATTATCTGCATTTTACAAATTGGGGAACTGGAGACATAAGAAATTTGAATGACTTGCCCATGGTCATAGTTCGCATATGTGGACCAGGATTTGCCTGCAGGAAGCCTGTGCTCTCGGCTGCCTGTCTAGTACCTCCTAAGAATTCAGATGATGAATAGGATCCTAGCTCCCAGACTAGTGTCACTGTGTTCAGATCTGGTTCCCTCCTCCCAGGCCACATGGCGCTCCACTGGATGGATGCAGCATGGTTTTTCTAACTAGCGCCCAACAAATGGCAACGGGAGAAGAAACGATGACAATCAAACCATACCCCATATGCCCAAATAAAAGGCCAGATTTTTGTCTCCAAACAGCTCTTAGTAATGTTCTTACAAAACATCTCATGTAATGAGATGGTCTCTTGTATACTTTGAACTACAGAGTTAATTGAGGAAACTACATTAGCCGGCAGTGACCCCAATCAATGCTAGTTTGAGATGTTTACAGCGATCACAGAATTGATGGGGGTGGGGGTGGGGATTGAAGACAAGTTTAGTATTAGTGCAAGGATATGATCAAATGGTGATGAGTTGTACAGATGGCTTGGAAAAGCAACAGAGGATCTTTGTGGCCAGATCAGAGCACACATCTGTCAGGTGAATGGGAAACCGTGTTTGTTCTGATCCTCATGCAGATGCTTGACTGAGTGTTCAGTTTCCTGTGACATCAAAACTGGATTCAAAAAGTATTAGAACTGAACAGTGTGACTGGAAATGCAGGTGATGCGGACTGAGAAGGTGCTTCTTCTGTGATAGATCTGTTACCAGCCGTGCGGGCGATGGGCTTGAATGAAAGTCTCTTTGATATATGGGAATGGACACTATGATTTTTAAAAACTCTTTATTGTTTAAAGTATTATATATAGTATTCCATGTGTCTCCTTTTTCCCCCATTGCCCACCCCTACCCCCCAGTACATGCCCTTACTGCCCCCCCCCTGTGTCTGTGTCCATGGATTATGCTTATATGAATGCATACAGGTCCTTTGGGTGATCTCTTACCTCCAAACCCACCCTCCTCTGCCTTCTCTCTGAAGTTTGACAGTCTGTTTGATGCTTCTCTGTCTCTGGGTCTATTTTTATTCATCAGTTTATGTTGTTCATTATATTCCACAAATGAGTGAGATCACGTGGTATTTTTCTTTCTCTGACTGGCTTATTTCCCTTAGCATAATGCTCTCCAGTTCTATCCATGCTGTTGTAATTGGTAAGAATCCTTTCTTTTTTACCACAGTATAGTATTCCATTGTGTAGATGTACCACAGTTTTCTAATCCACTCATCTGCTGATGGACACTTAGGTTGTTTCCAAATCTTGGCTATGGTAAATTGTGCAGCTATGAACACATATCCTTTCTGATTGGTGTTTCTGATTTCTTGGGGTATATTCCTAGAAGTGGGTTACTGGGTCAAATGGGAGTTCCATTTTTAGTTTTTTGAGGAAACTCCATACTGTCCTCCACAGTGGCTGCACCAGCCTGTATTCCCACCAGCAGTGCACAAGGGTTCCTTTTTCTCCACATCCTCGCCAGCACTTGTCATTTATTAATTTGTTGATGATAGCCATTCTGACAGGTGTGAGATGGTATCTCATTGTCATTTTGATTTGTATCTCTCGGATGATTAGTGACTTTGAGCGTTTTTTCATATGTCTTATGGCCTTCTGTATGTCCACTTTTGAAAAGTGTCTAAGTCTTTTGCCCATTTTTTGATTGGATTGCTTATTTTCCTTTTGTTAAGATGTATGAGTTCCCTATAAATTTTGGAGATTAGGCCCTTATTGGATATAACATTGGCAAATATGTTCTCCCATGCAGTGGGCTTTTCTTGTTTTGTTGATGGTTTCTTTTGCTGTGCAGAAGCTTTTTATTTTGATGTAGTCCCATTTGTTTATTTTCTCTTTAGTTTCCAATGCCCTAGGAGCTGTATTAGTAAAGAAATTACTATGACATATATCTGATATTTTGCTGCCTATGGATTCTTCTAGGATTTTTATGGTTTCCCATCTTATAGTTAAGTCCTTTATCCACTTTGAGTTTACTTTTGTGTATGGTGTAAGTTGGTGATCTAGTTTTATTTTTGCATGTATCTGACTAATTTTCCTAATGCCATTTATTGAAGAGAGTGTCTTGACTCCATTGTATGTTCTTGCCTCCTTTGTCAAATATTAACTGAGTACAATGGCTTGGGTCGATTTCTGGGTTCTCTGTTCTGTTCCATTGATCTGTATGTCTGGCTTTGTGCCTGTACCAGGCAGTTTTGAGAACAGTGACTTTGTAATGTAGCGTGATACCTGGTATTGATATCCCTCCAACTTTGTTCTTTCTCAGGATCACTGCGGCTATCAGGGTAAACCACTATGTTTTTAACCTAATACATATTCTAGGGGCTTTACATGTTTTTTTATTCATTTGATACTTCAACAGCACAGAGTACTGTTATGACTCCTGTTTTACAGGAAAGGAAACTGAGACCCAGAGTGTTAAGTAACTTACCCCAAATTAGTAGTAATTGGAAGAGTTGAGATTTGAACTCGGGCAATGTGGTGCCATAGTCTATGCTGTGAACCTCTCTCTCTCTCTCTCTCTCTCTCTCTCTCTCTCTCTCTCTCTATATATATATATATATATATATATATATATATATATATATATATATATATCTAGATAGATAGATAGATAGATAGATAGATACATATATACACATACACACTAGGGGCCCGGTGCACAAAAATTTGTGCACTCCAGGGGTTCCTCAGCCTGGCCTGTGCCCTCTCACAGTCTGGGACCCCTCTGGGGATGTCCACCTGCTGGCGTGCCTGACCAGGCTGGGTGACGGGCTGATGGCTGTGTGCAGACTGGCCAAGCCCCCCAGGAACGTCCCTCACCCCATTGGGTTGTGGCCAGCGTGGGTGACGGACTGATTGGCGCTTTCAGGCTTTAAGGCTGCCCACAGCTCCCATTGACCCAATGTCCCAGCAAGTCTTGCTGGATGCAGGTGTCTGGGGTTTGTTTATCTTCTATAATTGATGCTGTTCCTTTAAGCTGAGGTGGGCTGAGGTAACGAAGCCTCCTCTGCTTCATGGCGCTTCTATAATGAGACATTGTTACTCGTAGTAAGTCAGGCCAGGCCTGCTGTTTCCTTCAGCTCCTGAGGATTCTAAGATTGATACATTATTGCAAACATGTTTCGGAGCCTGCCCACCAAGGGCTGCAAACAGTTTCGGTTTCACTCCTGCTGCAATGGAAGCTGCTGTTTACTCAGGTCCATGAGTGGTGGCCTCCATGTTGGCTGGGTTAATTTGCATACAGTTGCTCTGATTGGCTGGTGGACATGGCTTACCCCCCTACTGGAGAAATGGTTGATTTTAATATTACGCTTTTATTAGTTAATATATATATATATATATATATATATATATATATATATTTGATTTTTTTTAGAGAGAGGAAGGGAGAGGGATGGAGAGTTAGAAACATCGATGAGAGAGAAACATCAATCAGCTGCCTCCTGCACACCCCCTACTGGGGATGTGCCTGCAACCAAGGTACATGCCCTTGACCAGAATCGAACCTGGGACCTTTCAGTCCGCAGGCCAACGCTCTATCCACTGAGCCAAACCGGTTGGGTCACCTCTATCTATTTTTAATGTAACATGATATCTTAGGAAACCTGTGACTTAGAAAGTATGCAGTGCAATTAAATCATATCTTAGACACCGTAGACATTTGACAGATTTCTCTGCACCTGAAAATTTCATGTATTAAAGGGACTGGAAATTCATTTATGGGGAAGTGAAGGGAATGCCCCACTTCTATCACTGAGAGTTGAGCATGTGATAAGTTCATTGAATTGACGAGGCCCACCAGTGCCCACCTGATGCAAACATCCTGAGTCTGCAGAAGCAGTCGTGAATCAGAGACATCTCACCCTTCCACAAAGATTCCCTCACTCAATGCCCCTCAGTCTCCTGCTGTTTCCATGGCAGCCACTCCCCAGCCACTCCTAGGATAGCCCAGAGGAAGCAATCACTAGCATCATCACGGTCACAGTGACAGCAGCAAGTGGGTGGGTGATGTGTCCACTGATGGGTCATCTCATTTAACTCCTGTTTCAGGGGCCAGGGTTCCACCAACTGAACACCTCAATTTTGAAAATATGAATTGTATTGTCTTTAACGAGGAGACAGGCTTTCTTTATGCTTTAGATTATGGAAGATTGGATAAGAAAAGAAAATTGGAGTGTAGTACCAATATGGTAGTTTTTATTTTTAATTTAATAAAAAGAAAAAAAATCAGATGGCATGAGCAACTCCATCCTATATAATAAAAGGGTAATATGCAAATTGACCATAACAGCAGAATGACTGGGAATGACTGGTCACTATGACACACACTGACCACCAGGGGGCAGACGCTCAATGCAGGAGCTGCCCCCTGATGATCATTGCACTCCCACAGGGGGAGCTCTGCTTAGCCACAAGCCAGGCTGCCAGCTGCCAGCACAGCGGTGGTGGAGGGAGACTCTCCTGCCTCCTCAGCAGTGCTAAGGATGTCTGACTGCAGGTTAGGCCAGATACCCTGGGGAGCGGGACTAAGCCAGCAGGTGGACATCCCTTGAGGGGTCCCAGACTGTGAAGGCACAGGCCAGACTTGGCTGAGGAACCCCCCACCCCCGAGTGCACAAATTTTTGTGCACTGGGCCTCTAAAATAATAAAATAAGGTCCAATAATCTGGAAAATTTCATAATTCATTTTAGTCCCATTTGAACACTTGAAATTGGCTAGTTCTGTATGTGTAAAATATATACCAGATGTTGAAGACTTACTATAAAGAAAGGAATGTAAAATGCTCATGAATAAATTTTATATTAGTTATATATTGAAATGATTATGGCTTAGATATACTGGGTTAGATAAAATCTATAATAATAAAATGTAATATGCTAATTAGACTGGACATCTTCCGGACATCATTCAGGACATCCTTCCTGAAGAAGCTGGGGCTGGAGGGAAACCAGCCCAGGTCCCGGTGTCTGCAGGTGGCTGGAGGAGGGAAGCCTGGGTCCTGGGTACTGGAGGGAAGCTGGTGAGGCAGCCCCAGTCCCAGAGGGAAGCCAGTGCTGGCAGCCTCGGGTAGGAAAGTCTACTCTTGCATGAATTTTTGTGCATTGGGCCTCTGGTAAATTATGAAAATTAATGTAACGCATTTTCCTCCTTTTTTAGTGTGGCTTCTAGAAAATTACATTTGTGCCTGCCATTGTACTTCTATTTTGCAGGCTGCCCTGGCTGATCAGATTTCTATCTTGTAAGTTGTACTTCCAACAATACAGATGTCTCCCCTTGATAACAGTAACAATCAGTCTGGCCTGTATAGCTTGATTCAATTCCTAGTCAGGGCACATGCCCAGGTTGTGGGCTTACTCCCCTGTGGGGTGTGTGGGAAGCAGCACACCAATGATTCTGTCTTATCATTGATGTTTCTATCTTCCTCTCCCTCTCCCTCTCCCTCTCCCTCTCCCTCTCCCTCTCCCTTCCTCTCTGAAATCAATAAGAATACATTTTTAAAAATAGTAACAGTTGGAGTTTATTGAGCACTCACTATGTTCCAGGTGTTCTAACCATCTTCTCCTTTATGGTTCATAACAACACTGTGTGGTGCAGTTACCACGGTGTTCCTGTTTTTTGCAGATGGGGGAGTTGGAGGCACAAAAGGGTTAAATAACTTGCCCTTAGTTATAGAGGCAGCAATGGCAGCGAAGGGTGGCCCACACTGATGTCCCCCAGGCTTGCCTCCTTTTGGCACACAGACACAAGACTGTCATCTGTCTTATACTACTGACTTGACGCTGTGAACCTCAGTTTCCTAGTGAGGAGTCGGTTGGAGCATCCCTCAGGTCCCTCCTGCCCTCTCTTCCTGGAGCTTCTTTGTGCTTCTGTGGGGGCTACAGGACCATGATAGGACGAGGGTGGACACAGTCTCTTTCACGAAGCCCATGGGTTAGCCTCGCCCTAGGTGGGAGGGAGTCTTCCTGGGAGCCTTTCCCAGCTCTGCCACTAACCCCAAACTTGTTCTCTGCTTCCTGCATCCTTCTCTGTGAATAGGTCTAAAAGTGAGGAATTCTGAGCTTTGGTCCTGGCTTTGCCATGAACATGCTTTGCAACTTCATGCCAAGCTCCATCCCTCCCTCACTTTATTTATGTTCTATATAAAATTAGGAGTCCATATCTTCTGGTTTTGACTTGCAGTTTATGATACAAGAAGAAAAGGATACATTTTTAAATGCAGAAATTGAGTGACACATCTATAATAATAAAAGCATAATATGCTAATTAAACCGGACAGCCAAATAACCTTCCGGACAACCTTCCAGATGACCTTCTGGATGAAGAAGCCAGGCTGCGAGGGCCAAGCCCCTTGCATGAATTTCGTGCATCAGGCCTCTAGTTTATAAAATAAAATGTCTGGAAAATCCTGCAGTTCTAGCCCCCCGCCTCCCCCCTCCCCCCGGTCTGTCTGTCTATCAGTAGCCAAGGCAGCTGCTTTTGACTCCTCAACAGGGGCATTTGTCTTCCTGAGTGTGTGGGGGTGGGGCACAGGGAGACAAATGTTCCAATTGAGCTTACTCTGCTCTCAGAGGACACCAGGGTGCAATGATCACACCCATGGCCCATGGAGAACAGGGGCACAGCTTCAGATTTTATTTTTCCACAATTACTGATCATTTAGTCATTTATAGAAACTGGCCCTGCAAATAGGGCCTCCCCACACTGGCCTGAACTGAGGGACCCACAGCCCAGTAGCCTGACTCTCTAAGCTACCTAAAGCAGATCTATCCTTCTCCCACTTCCTACCCACCCTTAGTCCACCAGTTTTGCCACTGTACTCTGTGTTAAGGTAATTATGCTTTAGCTCTGGAAAGCAATAGTTACTCGACAATTTTTTTTAAACTTCCTTGACTCTATGATAATTTTTTTTTAAATCGCTTTCTTTCCCAAGTGTTATGTTCATCATTAAGAAACCCAGTTCCACTCTCAGAATTCAAAGCATTATTTGCCATTAGTGAAGCAACTTGTAAAAGCTACAGACAAGCCCTAGCCAGTTTGGCTCAGTGGATTGAGCATCAGCCTGTGCACCAAAAGGTCCCTGGTTCGATTCTGATCGGGGGCTCATGCCTGGATTTCAGGTTCAATCCCCAGTGGGATCAATGAGTTTCTCTCATCATTCATGTTTCTATCTCTCTCTCCCTCTCCCTTCCTCTCTGAAAAAAAAAAAAAAAAAAAAAAGCTACAGACAAGAAAAGTATGCCATGCCTTTTGTTAAGAGTCCTGAAAGTTTTTCAGGTTAGAGTAAGACTTATAGTTTGGAAAAGCCTTCTAAACTATAGCTGTTAAGATATATAAGCATGATGAGTCATCATTTGAGGTATAAGTAAGAAAATAGAAACGGACTCTAGGTATTTAAATCAGAAAAATGTTTAACATAGGGCATTAGAGACTTATAAAACCTTTGGAAGCCCTTGTGTATGTGGTCAAATGAGCGTCAAAAAGGGTGTCAAGCCTGGCTGGTGTGGCTCAGTGATTGAGTGTCAGCCTGTGAACTGGGAAGTTATGGGTTGATTCCTGGTCATGGGTTTCAGGCTCACTCCCTAGTGGGGAGCATACAGGAATCAGTCAATCAATGACCATCTGTCATCACTGATGTTTTTCTCTCTCCCTCTCCCTTCCTCTCTGAAATCAGTAAAAATGTATTTTAAAAAAAGAAGGGAGTCAAGACTACACAATGGGAAAGTACAGACTCTTCAACAGACTGTATTATTCACATACAAAAAATTAGAGTTGGGCTCTTACCTTATACTACACCACACACAAAAATTAACTCAAAATGGATTAACTACCGAAAGGTAAGGCTGTAACTATGAAACTCCTAAAAGAAAACATAAGTGAAAACCTTCATGACATTGGATTTGGCAGTGATTTATTTTTGGATATGACAACAAAAGCATAGACAACAAAAGGAAGAATAGGCAAGTGGGAGGGACTACTGTGAAGCAAACAAGATAATGTAAAGGCAATCTCCAGAATGGGAGAAAATGTTTATACATTGTATATCTGCTAAAGGAATATATAAAGAACTCAAAACTCAACAGCAATAAACAAATACTAATTTTAAAAATGAGCAAAAGACTTAAATAGATATTTCTGCAAAGAAGATACACAAATGACCAATAGGCATATGAAAAGATGTGTAGTACCACTAGTCATCAGAGAAATGCAAATGAAACCATGATGGGATGTCACCGTTTATCCATTAAGATGGCAGTCACAATAAGAATGATAAGAACAATAAAAATAATAGCAAAATAACAATTATTGGTGAGTATGCAGAGAAATCTGAACGCTTGTACACTGTTGGTGGCAATGTAAAATGATACCGCTACTATGGAAAAAAGTATGGAGTTTCCTCAAAAAATTAAAAAATAGAACTACCATATGATCCAGCAATCCATTCTTCTGGGTATATATATCTGAAAGAACCCAGAGCAGGATCTTCAAGAGATATATGTGTATCTATGTTTTATTGCAGCATTATTCACACTAACCAAGAGGTGGAATCAACCCAAATGTCCCATGAACAGACGAATGGATAAAGAAAAGTATATACAGCTTTTAAAAGGAAGGAAATTCTGACACATGCTGCAGGATGGATGAACTTTGAGGACATTATACTAAGTGAGATAATAAGAAACAAAAAGAGAAATATACTGTATGGTTGGATTTATTTGAGATATATAAAGTAGTCAAATTCTTATAAACAGAAAGTAGAATTGTAGTTGTCAAGAGCTAGGGATAGGGTTGTTCAGTGGGTGCACAATTTCAAATTTGCAGGATGAAAAGGTTCCTGCAGATCTGTTGCACAATAATGTGCATATAGTTAAAATACTCAACTGCATACTTAAACATGGTGAAGATGGTAAATTTTGTTATGGGTGTTTTTTTTGTTGTTGTTAATTCTCGCCCAAGAATATTTTTCCATTGATTTTTAGAGAGAGTGGAAGGGAGGGGGAGAGACAGAGAGAGAAGCATTGATGTGAGAAAGACACATTGATTGGTTGCCTTCTGCATGTGTTGTGACCAGGGTCAGGGGTTGAGCTTGCGACCGAGGTTGACTGGAATGAGCCTGGGACCCTTCAGTTCACAGGCCAATGCTCTTTCCACTGAACCAAACTGGCCAGGGCTATGGTATGGATTTTATCTCATTAAAAGGAAGATGTAGTTTCTAGGCTTCCAGCTCCAAGGATGTGTGAAAGAGCTCAGAAAGGTGGGATTGATAAAAAAACACTGACACAATTTTCAGTATCATGTGTCCTGAGTTAAGTAACTGTTCTTTGCATGTGGAAGACATGAATGGGAGTTGAAACACCAGTTCTACAGGTGACTGGCAATCTGCCTGGGGCCTGGCTGGGTAACCTCTGGACTGAGGTCATATTTCCCCAGGAGAACAATAAGAGCAGAGGGAAGAGAGCAGAACTGAAAATTCCCAAACTGGGGGATGCGCAGATGGCTAAGGAGGAGATGGACTAGTTCATTCAGAAAGATGGGGGGTGGGCAAGTCTGCATTACCTGAGTCACCCATCCCATGCCCCATCCTATCTCCCTCCCCTGGAGTCTTTGTGCCCTGATGCTCTTCTTTCCAGCTCTGTGGTTTGCCTTCCTGCACCCCTAACCTCTCAACTACTGGCTTTTCTTTTCTGTCTTCTCTGTGACTTCCAGGTTCTTTTCTTTGCCCTGAGGACCACCAAGGTGCGTAATTCCCTGTGCCTCCGGTTTCTGTCCCAGGTCGTGCATATAAAGTGCTCAAAACAGAGAAAGTTTATGGAATTTCACATTTAACACCCACCTCTCTCAATCAAATAAATTCTCCATCAGAGCAGGAATCAGCTTTCCAGTTCATAACTAATAAATTTCGTGGTGAGGGATCCCCAAACACTAGGCTAGACCATGCTTCCCCACTCTCATTTCTAGATAATCCCAAACAAAACTGTGCCCTTCAGCAAGGGTGTGAACCCTGAAAGTCAGCCTCGGTCTGTGGTGTAGACTCAAAGAAGTAGGTTGCCTCAGGAGTCCCAGCTGCTGTAAACCCTTTAGATTTACAAACATTTAAGATCATGCCTGCTTCTTTCCGCACAACGCACAGCAGGATTCCAGGCTTTTGCAAGAGCTAGAGCACTGCCACATGGCACTGTGGGCAAAGCTCAGGGCTTCCTATGACATGTATTCATGTTTGAGCCCTAGCTCTGATGTTTGCCAACCTGCCACCTTGTGTGACTCTCTGAACCTCAGTCTCTTCTTTGAAATGAGAATGGAGTAAGTGTGTCCCTGATCCACTACTATAAAAAGCAGTCTAGATTAAGGTGACCAGATTTTAACATTGGTAAAGTGGGACACCATTGACCGGGGTGTGGGGGGTTCTTTTTTTATTATTATTACTTAAAATATTACAAAGAGTAATACATATGTCTCTTTTTTTCCCCCTTGACCTTCCCCCAACCTTCCCTACCCCGACGGGGGGGGGGGAGTTTGATTAAAAATTTGGTCTATATGGAGCATCAAAAATTTTCATAGTACGCAAAAATAGTATTGTAATTTATTTTTTAAATTTCAACATAAGTACAATTTACAAATATAATAAATTAAAAAATTATGTATAGTATTATTTTATTCTTTGGCATATTTCTCATTTGAGTGAATTTTTTTTTTAGTAGATTGCTGTCGTTGTTTAAAAGGTCATGAAATTTTTCACAAGAATTTGTTAAATTATATTTCACGCATAAAATGGCTTTCAAAGTCTCAACACTTAATTGTGATTTTTCTGATGTCCACACTTTACTTACCGTAGAAAAAAACATGTTCAGTAGCAGCATTATTATTTTAATTTTAATTTTAATCGTATATTTCTAAATAATAACAATACTAACTTGTGTTATTTTTCCTCTGAATTTGCCTTAATGTAAGTTGTAAGTGTCACTTCCAAGGCCGGCGCTAGACTTTTTGTCGCCACTATAAAATATAAATAATATGAGTATTGTCTGTAAATTCAAGAAAATTTATGTATTTATGAAATAAATAAATAAATTACTTACCTAAATTATCTGAATAGCTGATTTATAATGACATCACTTGTTTAACTAGCTTACTAGCACGCAGTATGATGTGTATCGTCTGAGAGACAGTTACAAAATGTTTTCATCGTTGCCAATCCCCAAAAATGCCATTGTTCATTAAGTCCAAACAATGGTGGTCGAATTCTCACAACTGATCAACAATGCGAACTTTGATAAGCAGTTCTCGATAATCAGTTCTCAACAATTATTTGTTATGGTTAAAGTTTAACATTATAAAATTAACAAAAATAAAATAAAACTCATATCCTGGTTAAATAGCCACATGGCCGCCGAAAACCGTATATTCCCTTCCTTCCCGTTCTCCCGCCGTTCCCTAGCTTGTTCTGCATTCTTTCCAAAAATTGGGACTTTTTTTAAATGCCGCAGGACGTGGGACAAATTGTTAAAAATCGGGATTGTCCCCTCAAAAGCGGACATCTGGTCACCTTAGTCTGGATAGTAGAGGTTAACATGAGTTGAGGGCTCGCTGTCTGTATGGTTAGTTGTTGCCGCTGTTATGATACTGATGAATAGCTGGCCCAGGTTTCCTATTGCAAAGCAATGTGTTGCCCTCAGCTAAAATGACCACGCCCTACCACCCACCCTGTCCTTGTGGGGGCAGATTAGAAGTGTGGTGGCTGTAAATCCAGCTGATATGGGCTGTAATGTACTAAATTATCACTTATTTTACAGTCTTGACGAGAAAAATAAATGCGGTTGCACTCACGAATGTTGAAAAATGAAGCAAGACAATGTGGATTGGCACACTCGAGGTGTTTTTCCAAATGAAAAGCTGTGTCCAACCAATGCTAATGTCCTCCTGCCTCCTGCTCCCTGGCATGTCCTGTAATGTGATCTCTCTGCATTAAGGGAGCAACTGGGCCAAGAGTCCGAGGCACAAGAGAGGTGGCCTGGAATGGGCCCCACAGCAGGAGACCCAGCAGGCAGACTCCCATTTCCTCTCTTGGCTGAGGAATCAGAATAGATCCAGTTTGTTTCCTAAAGGAGGTAACTGAGTGACCTCAACGATGCCTCTCTGCTTGTGGAGCTGGCATCTGCTCTGCAGTTCTTCTGTCATTCTGTTCAGCGAACAATTGCTGAGCACCTACTGTGTGCCATGCATGATGCTGTTGTAGTAGAGATGGGTCTCATATGCCCTGCCCCTTCCAGCCAATCTGTGTTGTCACCAAGACTGAGGGGCATGATGTAGTCTGATGCCGGCCAACACGGTGGCCACCAGCCTCACCAGGTTGAGATGTAGCCAGTCCAAATTGAGTTGTGCTTGAAATATAAAATACACAGCATATCTCAATAACTTAGTGTCTGTATGTGTGTGTGTATGTGTGTATTAAGGGAGAAACGGGGTCAGTCTTACTATATTTTACATAATTTTATGTATAATCTTAATATATATTATATAATCTTATATGTTTTATATAAAATCTTATTAATTTTTATATTGTTAGATTTGAAAAGATAAATTGGGTTAAATAAAATACATTCAAATGAATTTCACTTGTTTTACTTTTACCTTTTAAAATATGGCTACTACAGTGCTCACTTCGGCAGCACATATACTAAAATATGGCTACTAGAAAGTATAAAATACAAAAAGGTGGCTTACGTTGTATTTCTGTGGGACATAACTGATTTAGCTCCTGCTTACCTATTCGTTTATATCCTCTACCAGCAACCCTCTCCCGTCCCCTTCCCGGTGGCCCTTCTGCCAGTTTTTCAACTAACCATGCTCTTTCATGCCTCAGGGCCTTCGCACTGGCTATTCTCCTCTCCCAGAAGGCTCTTCCTCGGCTCTTTTTCAACATAAATATCAACTTTTGGGAGAAGTGTTCTCTGACTCTCTCTAAATATATCAGTCCTGTCGTTCTTCATCAAAATACCCTTCCTTTTGTAGTCACTATTGTAATAGTTGGGTATTTTATTTCATTGTTTGTGCATTTGTGTCTTCTAAGAGAACATTAGGGCAGAGAGCTCATCTGTTGTTGTTATTTTCCTGTTCTAATCTTATTACCTACCACAGCAACTAGCACAAAGTAGGCACTGTTTTATTTTTCTTAAAGAACGAATAAATGTTTAAATGTCCCAAAGGAGCCCTAATCGGTTTGGCTCAATGGATAGAGCATTGGCCTGCTGTCTGAAGGGTCCCAGGTTCAATTCCGGTCAAGGGCATGGACCTTGGTTGTGGGCACGTCCCCAGTGGGGGATGTGCAGGAGGCAGCTGATTGATGTTCTCTCTCATCGATGTTTTTAACTCTCTATCCCTCTCCCTTCCTCTCTGTAAAAAATCAATAAAATATATTTTTTTAAAAAGTAAAAATAAATGTCCCAAAGGCGAACGCTATTTTGATCAGTTTAAGACATTGAAAAGAGATTTGAAAACACTTACTAGTGGGTCCTGTAATCAGTCTGTTCTGGAAGTCCTGGATGAGAAGCATGTGGCATATGAGGCTTCCATGGAGAGAGTTACATGAACTAGAGATGGGATCGAGGTTAAGAGAGAATTAACAAGGGATGCTGAAGCAGCGGGTGCTGGCCACAGTGGGAGAGCTGGTACCACCCCTGGGCCTGAAGGGCATGGTAGGGGGTGTTGTTACAGGACTGCTTGCAGCACTACAGGGAATCACAACCACTGCCAAATCTCATTCCCGCCACCCTCTGGTATTCTGCTGGCACCCGCCATCACTCAACCTCAGCCAGAGCAGAGGGTGAGGGAGGCCGAAGATTCCCACCACAAACTCAGATTCTCAGAGATCAGAGCAGGGTAAAGGTGGGTCCAGAGGAAGGTGGGGCACACAGACAATAAATGTCCTCCTGAAAATGGGCTGGGAAGTATTTTCTTAATGTGCTAGAACATGTCTATTCCAGACCAACAGCCAGTATCCTAAAAATGTAAGACTGCTCATGATCACTAAAATCATTTGACATCACTCAGGGATTTCTGGTAATAGAACTGGGTCTATAATTATGGGAAAGGAAGAGATAAAGTTATGGTTTATAGAGAATGTTTTCTATCAAAACTCCAAGAGAAACAAGTAAAAAACTATTAGAAGCCATTAAAAGAGTTCAGACAGTGATCGGTTAAGAATAGATATACAAAATAAATAATTTCTTAAATCCTAGCAATAACCAGTTAGAAATATAAAAAGATTCATTTTATGAAAGCAACAAAAATTAAAAGGCTGAGGAATCAACTCGAGGCAATATAAATGACCCGTAGAAGGAAGCTATAAAGCAAAACCAAGAAAAAAAAAAAAGTAAGTGGATGTATCTTTTTCTTGGGTTGGGAAGACATTTTATTTTCAAAACTTGCCAATTTCATTTAAAATATATAATGCAAATTACAATAGAAGTTTGTAAGCAATGTTGCACGATGGTTTTAAAGTTTATCTGGACAACTAAGTTGTCACAGATTATGCAGCAGATATTGAAAGAAAATAATGGGGAAGACTTATATTTGTAAATTTTAGAAATATATCCTGGAATTAAAAAGAGATCTAACAGCATATACCAATCCAAGAAGAGACAGATAGATCAATAGAATAAAATATATCCCTAGAAGGGGTGTGTGTGTGTGTGTGTGTGTGTGTGTGTAAACATTTCCAATTGGTGAGAGAAGTCAAGATGAAATTACAATGACAACCCACCAAGAAACTCGTGGGCCAGTTGAATTTTCATACCTATATCAAAATATATGTAGCACATTCCAGTTAAATGTAAAAATCTGAAAGCATCTAAGATATGGAAGGAAGGCATGTGTAAATATTTAAGTTATCTTTGGGAGCAAGACAGTTGCTGATGTTATCATTAAAGGTAGACACAATGAAGAAACAAAATTTTTATATGTGTCCCTAAATACCATAAACAAGATGAAATGATCCACAGTGAACTGAGCTCTGCTATTTACAATACAAAACAAATGCATAACATCATTCATATGAAAAGAGCTCTTACAGATCAATAAGAAAGACATAGGATCCGTTGGCTATATGTTCAGTGGCAGTGAGAATTCTGAGAAATGGGCGGTTGCACACTGCTGGTGGGTGTGCAAGTTGGTACAGTGATTAGGGAGGACAACTTAATATCTGTCAGAGACATAAAGTGTGCATATTTTTCATCAGAAATTTTATTTTTGGAACTGTATTCTAAGGAAATAATTAGAGATAAGTAAGAGCTGAAAAATTCAGGGTGTGTGACCTATGATATGACACTTGACTTCCCAAAGTGTCCATTTCTACATCCATAGTACAAGGAGATAAGTGAACTTGCTTTGCAGGTAGCTGTGAGGGGCATTTGGGATGAGCAGCCTGAGAAAGTATTGCAGCTATGAAAATGGTGTATATTCTCTATTAATTTGGGTCTGTTACACTTCATTACCTTCCTATCTTCTCCCAGCCCCTTGGACGCTATCTACTGGGGAACCTTCTCTTGCCATTTCAGCTACAGAAGGAGAAACAAAGAGAGCCTTGAACCTTTGACTCAGTTAAGCAGGCCACTCTGAGGACAGATGCTCAGTTTGGCTGAACCAGCATTTAGTTAGCACCAACCACATACAAGACAGGATTTTGTGCCAGACCTGGAGCTCACAGAGACTCTCTCCTTGAGCACATGTCAGGTTACTCTGATTTCTTTCTCAGCTAGGCCTTGACCTTGCCTACTACCCTAAAACTCCCATTCCCCCCAACCCGTCTTTGGCCTGCCTACTCCAAGAACAAGAAAATATCTTGTTTTAGCAAGAATCCTGCTCAGTCAGAATGGCAAGAATCCCCTTGCCCTTGATCATCCTGGCTTGCCTTCAGCAAGAATCTTAAGTCATTTCAGCAAGATCCGCCCCCCCACCCCATCCTCTTGTAATTTTCCACCCACTGACCCCCTTACTCCATCCCTTGGTTATCAATCCTCAGCTATATTTGCCCTATTCAGAATTGAGCCCAATCTCTCTTCCCATTGCAATACCTCTATTGCAGATCCTTCTTTGCCATTAAAACAAGTATCAGAATAATTTTTTTCTTTAACGGTGGTTACCATGGCAAGTAAATCTCAGGGTGCCCGAAGGGAGCTTTGAGTTTACTGAGTAGACTGATAGGCAGATGCATGATCAGCTGTATAAAAGAGAAGCTCATTATTTTATTAATTCAGCAAACATGTATCACGAACCTGTAATACATTAGGCATTAGGGGTACAGCTGTGAACAAGATACTCCAGCTTTTGCCTTTATGAAGCCCGCATCTGATGAGACAGATGATAAAAGCAAACATAAACAGGGAAAGCATTTAAGGGGCAGGTTTCTTATTGCCAGGGTTGTGAGAAAAGTGTGCGGTCTCAGGTGAATAAGAAAACTTCCTGCAGGAGATGACATCTGAGCTGGGTCTCCATTGAGTTGAACTGTTGTTTGTGGTCTGCAAGTGCCCACAGGTTCAGAGCCTTGTAAATACATTTGTGAATAAGGATGATGTTGGGTGAATCAGGAGCTGGCCTACAACGTGTAGACTATGAGAAGGAAGATGACTGAGGTTTCCAGAGACAGCCTAGCTGAGAGGAGACACGGACAGGGAGATTATCCTAATAGGATTTCACAAAGACCACTTAGCAGTCGCTGAGCTCCAGGGAAAAACAGTTATGAGCCCAGGGTGGAGAAATAGCCAAGAATCTCGCAACTCTGCAAAAGCTTGGAAAGAAAAGCTGACAGCCGATAGACTGAACAAGATGACGCTTGCAAAAAGGTGAAAAAAATAGACAGGAGAAAAAAGTACACTAAGAGATATGGATGGAAGCGGAGGCACATTAATATAACTTGGGAACACGCATTAAGACATCCCAGCTCTAAGAAGGAGCAGAGCCAGGACTTATTTGTCACAGCACTTCCCACTGTCAGAGAACTCCTGGAATGAGGTGTGGGCACTGGCAGGTCAGAATCAGCTGGAAAGAAAGCATGTGTGGATATGCAACACACTAGAAAAAAAATGGGATGGCCAGTCCTAACCCCTCCTCTTTAGAGATGGGGAAGCTGAGACCCAGAGAAATTATGTTGACTTATTCAAAGTCACACAACAACATAGAAAGTGCTAGAGCTAAAAAATTGGAAGCTTATCCATTGCTGGTGGAAATGCAAAGTAGCACAGCTGCTGTGGGAAAAGTTTGGGGATGCCCCCAAAATTGAACATAGAGTTAGTTACTACATGACCTAGCAATTCCACTCCTATAAATATACCCAAAAGAATTGAAAACAGGTACTCATATTTGATCCATGGTGGGTCTTCTGACCACTAATCCAATGTTCCTTTTATTGGCCCATCCCATCTGCAGCTTCTATCTTCCATTGTCTCTTTCTCTCTTTCCCCTTCTTTCTCTCCCTCACTCTTCTTTCCACTTGTATATACTAAATATATGACCTTGGTTTCCCTGTCCAATCATTGATTGGGACTAGATGAAGGCCTTTTCAGTCCTGACGGTGTGTACATTTTCACACACTTGCCCAAAACATATTTAGCAATTGCAGATGCGGTATTGATGAGGGGATAGTCCTCTCTGAAACATGCAGATCTGTGATGTTGTCCAGAAGCTGATGCAGTACCAGTCTTGAAAGAACTATCGTATCCTCTCACATTTTTAATTGCTTATTTCAGTTTATTGTCTCTTTAATTTTCCTATGATTATAAACTTTTAAAAAATATACTAGGGATCTGGTGCACAAAAATTTGTGCACTCAGGAGGTCCCTCAGCCCAGCCTGTGCCCTCTAGAAGTTTGGGACCCCTCGGGGTATGTCCACCTGCTGGCATGCCTGGCCAACCTGGGTGAGGGGCTGAGGGCTGTTTTCAGGCTGCCCACAGTCCCTTCAGGGTTTGAGTCCCTACTAGGGTGCCTGGGCAGCCTGGGTGCGGGGCTGGGGGCTATTTTCAGGCTTTCAGGCTGCCCACAGCTCCCATTGACCCAACATCCCAGCAAGGCTGGCTGGAAACAGGTTTCTGGGGTTTATAATTGATACACTGTTGCTTTAAGCCCAGGCCTAGGCAGCTAATGAAGCCTCCTGTTGGCTTTAGCTCCGTGGCTTCTATAATTGCAACTATGTTGCTGTGAGCAGAGAGAGGCCCAGCTGGCCTAGGCAGACAGTTTACTCCTGGTGCAACAGAAGCCTGCTGTTTACTCTAGCTCTGTGACTGACAGCCTCCATCTTGGCTGGGTTAATTTGCATACAGCCACTCTGATTGGCTGGTGGGTGTGGCTTAGGCATCCCAGAGAAATGGTCAATTTCAATATTACTATTTTATTAGCTTAGATTTTTATTGATTTCAGAGAGGAAGGGAGAGGGAGAACGAGACTGAAACATCAATGATGAAAGAGAATCACTGAATGGCTGCCTCCTGTATGCCCCCTACTAGGGATCGAGCCTGAAACCTGGATATATTCCTTGACCAGAATCAAACCCTGCTCCTTCAGTCCACAGGCTGACGCTCTATCCACTGAGCCAAACCAGTTAGGGCAGTAGTTGTCTCTTTATGTTTCCTGGAGCACCTCTTCTTTCAGAATGAGGTGTTCTGTTTTGTTTTTTGTTTGTTTGTTTTTTAAAACTATCTTTGCATGTCAAACCTACCTGGGGTCTGACAGAGTATTCATTTAAGTCTTATGCTGGTTTTCATTTCCTTTTTCTCTTCTTGACTATATATGTAAACGGGGTCAGTTATATTTGATCCAAATAGTGAATGCTGAATTATCTTTTGCCACCCTTCCTGTTTATTTAGGTACAGTTTGATGCCTCCCTTAATGTGAGAGGAAATAACTTGAGACTTCCAAAAAGTCATTGGGAGCTTTGTCTCTAGTCTCCCTCTTTAAGTTTATCTAAAATCTTATAGTAAATGCATTTCTGCTGAGTTGGTAAGATCCTGTTCCTGGAAGGGGTGGGGTCTAAAGCTTTTGTGTGTGAGTCAGCCACTTTCAGGAGAGGTCATTATGTCTTATGAGCTTTGTTTTTTATTTTTCTCAGCCCATTCATTGTCTTTATTTGCCCATTGAGACCCTTGTGTGAGATTAATTGGTTTCTGCCCATCAGGCAGTTTTGGGGAGGGATTAGAGAAGGATGGAAATCCATAGCGGGGAAGACAACCAGTCTTCCATTTGGGATGGTTTACATCTGTCCCATGGTTTGGCAATACTTTCGAATTCACTCCCTTTAAGTTGGGCACTATCATTGAGCTTTTCTGTTTACCCAACATTTTTCCCCTCCAACAGCTCTGCTCCTTCTGTAAGTGGGACATGTGCATGGATATTCTCCTTTCATTTTGGTTCAAGAAGACACTTAAAAACTATGGCATGAAATTAGAATTTTTTCTGTGTTTAGCATTAACAGTATATTCCCCCCTCCCAAACTCCCCCCCTGCCCCCCCCCACACTTTGTTGTGTTCATTTTAGTCCAGTTTGGTGACAGAACTTCTGTGAAATGGGACTCAAACCACCATATTTTCTGGAAAACCTGGCATTCCTTCCACTCTACCATGCCGTGTGATTATAAATACACTCTTATGCAGCCAGTATGACATACTCTTATTGGAAAAGGTTTTTAATGACCGTATTCACTGAAATGGCCTGTTTATGTGTCAAGTACATTATTGGATATGTGTTTCTGATAGAGTAGAACAGCAACACACAAAAGACCCGGTTCCAGGCTGCCCAAAGATACTGCCGGGCTCCCTGGTCCCTGTCCTAATTATTTATGTCGAGTTGTCCCAGCAGGTCTCAGTGGTGAGTGCCTTTTAACGGGGCAGTGGGATTAGGTTTTCAGAAGATAATCTCCTTGTTTTCATTTGATGATCTTAATTTTTTAAGGCACTACTGCTGTTGCTTATACTGGGATAACTGATCAAATTTAATTTAATTTGCTTCCTTACAAAGAAGGTGGTCTCTGGCCCAGCTGCTGCTCTGGGCAGAGAGGGAACAAGCGACTTGGAGATAAACTCTGAACTTTATCAGCCTTCTCCAAGGTCTATGCGAATGAGCAGTGCTTAGAGATTTCAGAAACTTTCCCAGTGATTGCTTTAACTGCCAGGCTACTTCCTAAGCAGCATGAGTCTCTGTCTGAGGGGCTGTGAGGAAGGAGAAGGGTGGGGTGGATGTGGGATCATTTCTTCTGGCTGGTCTGTTTCATTGCTTCAAGGTGTCTTGCCTGTGATGGGTATAAGGCACATGTTAGGTGGTAGTATTAGGAAGAGTCTCCTTCATCCATTCCATCACTGTGTGCTTAGGGAAACTTGGTGGTATGAATTTTGAGAGGTAGCCAGAATGGAAGGGGTTAGGTGGTCCTGGATAAAACCCTGGTTGTACCAGACTAGTTGGTTGCCTTTGTTGATTTGTTCAAGCTTGTGGAGTCTTAGCTTCCCATGCCATGTGTGTGCCTCAAGGATAGAGTGTGTCTCATTCTTGTCTGTATTCTCAGTACCTAGCAGGGGACCTGCCAGAAAGTAGGCTTAGTAAGCAGCCTGCTGGCCAGTCCTGACTTGCTCTCGTTCGGGGGAAAGCCTGAACTGGAATCTCCCTTAACACAAAACTGTTTTATCAGGTCTTTATATGAGACTTCTGCTTTGGTTTCCTTGACTAATAATAACTCTGTGGTTCCTGGATAGGACCAAAGACTCAGGGCCAAGCCACATGAACAAGGATACACTGTTAATACTGAACCCATTTTGATATGTCAGACCAAAGTGTACTTGAAATTTATATTTCTTTGTTCTTATATTGAAATGCAACGAAGCTATTGCTAGTTCCTCATCATCCAGTCTCTGACTCTTAGCATCTCCTGCATCCTGGTGCCTTGACTTGAATACCTGTGCTGTCCTGTTCTACCAACAGTTGTATTCTTTAGTATCCTGGCAGCGTGGGTTGAATCTGCATTTGTTATATTCTCTTGATAAGTCAGATTGGACTTGTGTCCATCCCTGGGTAGATCCAGTCTTCTCCCTGCGACCCACTTCCAAGTCTTTCTTCCCCACCCAGTCATGTTGAGCTAGTATGAATCCCATCCAAGCCTCGGAAGACTATAGACGCTAGAATACATTTTGACAAATCAGGTGAGAGGTTTTATGACGTATGAGAAGCAGTCTATGGTGGGGACTTGGTGAAAGATATACCTCCAGAATAAATCCATAGAAAAAAAATTTCAAACCAATGAAAAACTCCAGTGGCTTTGAAAATCAAAGGACATAGTCCTCTGGACAAGTGTGATTAGTATTCTAAAAAAATATTTGCAAGAGCATCAAAGGAAGAGACCATTGGCATTAGCAAGAGGCTTCAGGGACAATGACAAAATACATTTCTAATCTTTTTTTTAGCTTTTTTTATATGAGCAATTTTTGAGTTGTAACGTATAGAACAGAGAAAATACCAATCATAATAGTACAGAATGTGTTTAAAAGCTTGGGACTCAGGATGATGATAAAAAATGCAGGACCTACACAAAAACATAAAACGATGGAGAAACATCAAAGAAGACGTGATTGTTTGGAAAAGTGCCATGTTTCTGAATGGAAAAATTTAATTGTGTAAATATGTCAGTTCTCCCCCATATTGATTACACATTTATGTTCTTTCAATCAAAATCCTTAGGGAATTGCTATTTAGAATCTGAAAAAAATTATCCTAAGATAATAAAAGGGAGATTTACATGGTAAAAAGTTATAAAGGATTATAAAAATAATTTAACAAAACAAACAATTTAGTCTAGTGGCTGCTGAAATGAAATATAATTAGAACAGAAAGTAAAATAATAAGATTTGAGCATATGTAAATATTTATTATGTGATAATGGTAAGTTTCAGATCAGTGTGGGGGGGAATAGATTATTTAATTAATGCTGCTAGGAAAATGGCTGTTTAGGAGGAAAGTTAGATCATTAACTCAGTTCATATTAAAATAGATTGCTAGTGTGTTAAATGTAGAAAAGAAAAACAATGTATTTGAATTTTGTATGATGTTAGAATGATGATGTTATTTCAAAAGACAAAATCAAAAATGGAAATCATAATGAGTGGTTGCTACTATATATATATATATAATATGTATTTGTAATATTGATATTAAAAATATCATAAATGAAAATAAAACACATCATTTTTCTATTCTCTAATTTCAGCAAACTTCAGAGAACTCTTATCCTCACTGTCTCCAGTTTATCTCTGCTGACATCACTCCTTCTCTGCTCCCACCTGTCTGTCTGTCAGAACCATTCTAGTCAAAGATTCATTGATCTCCATATTGCTCAGTACTGTGGTTCTCATGTCGCTTCACCTGTCAGCCATGTTCAGTCCAGTCAGTTGCTCTTCTTGAAACTCATTCATCATTTGGCTTCCAAATCACTGTATCCTCTTAGTGGTCCTTGCATGGCATCAATTTTCTTATGCTCCTTTGCTGGTTTCAGGTCCTCTTAGAGTGGGATGACCCCTGGATGTTCTCTCTCTTCCAGCTACACGACTCCTTCAGTGATCTCATCCAGGTCCATGGCTTAAAGACCACCTGTGGGCTGATGACACCTAATGTTTTATCTCCAGCTCAGGCCTTTCTCAAGCTCTAGCTTGGTATATCCAGCTGTCAACATGATATGTTCATTTGGTTGTCTGATTGGTTTCTCTAATTAGGCAAGTACTCCACCAAGCTCATCATCTTCCCACATTCTGGCCTTCAACCTCCATCTCCCATAGTGGGGCAGGCAGGAGGAAGCTTATCAATGATTCTCTCTCATCATTGATGCTTCTATCTATCTCTCCCCCTCCCTACTTCTCTTAAATCAATAAAAAATAGATATTTAAATTAAATACCATTTTCTTCTATCACAGGAGTCAGCAAATTATTGCCTACAACTCAAATATGGTTCTCAGTCTGTTTGTGTAAATAAAGGGTAAAGAAACATGGCCACACCCACTTAACTACCTATCGTCTGTGATTTTGCACTAGCGTGATAGAGTTGAGTAGTTGCAGTGACAGTGTGATCTACAAAGCTGAAAATATTTTCTATTTGTCTCTTTACAGTAAATGTTTGCTGATCCCTGCTTTGTCAAGAGCTAGCAAGAACTTCAGTTGAAGCAATGGCAGATACATAGAAAACATGTTGTTTTCTGTGGTTGGGTGGCCATATACCGTATATATATTGTCCCAATTGGGACACTTTCAAGAGTGAAAGGGATGCCCAAGGCCAGCGGTTGTCAACCTGTGGGTTTTGACCCCTTTGGGGGTTGAACCACCCTTTCACAGGGGTCTCCTAAATACATCCTGAGTATCAGACATTTACATTACGATTCATAACAGTAGCAAAATTACAGTTATGTAATAGCAATGAAATTTTATGGTTGGGGGTCACCACAACATGAGGAACTGTATTAAAGGGTTGCGGCATTAGGAAGGTTGAGAACCACTGCCCAAGGCAAATCAGGAAGGTGTACTATGTATATAGCTATAATGGATCTTTGAAAATTAGATTAGAAAGGGAGAAATGCAAGACAGTGGTGATTAGGTTGAGTAAGGTTAGTTAATAAAGTTAGGTAAAAATGATAGAGATTAGCACAGTGTTCTAACAGTGGGGGGTGGGGGCAAGGGGGGAGGCGCTTTATGACTCCTAATGTATTTTTAGACATTTTTCTATAGGAAATAGTCAATCAGCAGTTACTCTCAATCCCACAGCAGACAAAATGCTATTTATTATACAATATAATGGCAGAGACAAAAACTCAAGTTCTTCTAAAGCTGTGCAGGAGGCAGAATAAGAGATGTAAGGCAAGAACAAAATGTTCTAATCAATTGAGTGGGTAAGAAGAACGTTTGAAGACTAGTAACTGAGATGTTTGCATTCATGGAGAATGGCCAACAGCAAGGAACAGCTGTAATTAAGGGCATATCTAAGGAAGTGGCATGAAACAGTGCTTTGCAAGTTTGACTTAGCAACGGGCCAGCTACTAAGGGCTAATGATGACCAAAGAGTGATATACAAGAATAATTTTGTTTTTTTCCCTGTTTGTGAGCTTTCCATGTGATGAAAAGAAAGGGCATTGGGAGCTACGTAGGCCCTGGAGATACTCTGTGAGGACATCTAATTTCAGATCACTTCTTCATGGTCAGGAGGGGATTCTCCAAGGTGAGCTCCTGGAGAACAACTTTGCAGACAAGCCCCTGGGATTCTGAGAATGCTCCTTGCACATGGGAATAAGGACCAGGCCACTGGCTGCAGGCTAAACCCACAGTTGATCTCATGAAGGAATGTGCAAATATAGGTTCTCAGGGGTGACACCACAGGCAGTTGGTATCTAGCAATTAAAATAAAGGACTTTGGCTTTCTACTGCCAGGGAGATGCCAAAAGATTTGACAGGGGTGGATAAATTCATAACACTAGATGCTGGCAATCAGCCTGCTAACAGAAGCACAGTGCTCCATCTTGGTTGGCCCAGACCTTGCTAGATGGCCATAGACTATCTCACGTTAGCAAATGCCTTTTCAGGTTGAGCTTGATCATCCTTAGTTATTCCAGCTACGATCTTAGCATGACAGATGTGGGAGGTTTCTTGGGAATCAACTAATCCAATGTTTTCAACTTGAGGACCTGTGGATATGGGAAGAAGTGGTAATGCTTGAATCACTTTTCATATTTCAGGATAGCTTATGTGACAATATGCTTAAGCTGCAAAGTTTTAAAAAGATCTGAAGTTCTTTGAGTTAGAGTTCAAGTGGAATAATCCCAGTGAATAAGGCTGACGATTTTATGTTGCTCAGGGGTCCTTGGAGGGGCAGTTATGTGTTGCTTTGATCAAGAGACAATGGAGGAAGAAGTAATTTTTACTTCAGAAATTCCATTTATGTAGTAGACAAGTCTTTTAAAACACGGGGTCCCAGGGAGAAGTATCCTCACAGAGAAGGTTGAGAACCACTCGTCTAGACTATTGTGTAGCCAGCACCCTTTATTTTGTTGATGATGAAGCTTAGACCCAGAAAGAAATGAGACAGATGGTGTGCACTGCCCAAGTTGCAGGAGACATCAACCGCAGGATTTGCTAGTTCTGTGTCTGAGATTTCAAGGGAAGACACAGGGAGCACTAACTGAGGCACCTGGATACATGAAGCTACCTGTTGGGCTGCAGCACTACCACTCATTGATGACCTACTGTTCTAGGAGATTCATACACTTCATCTCATTTAATCCTCAGAGCAATCCAAAAAGATTCAGATGAGGAAAACAGGGCTCAGGGAGTCAAATAGACTTGTCCAAGGTTATATAATCTATAATAATAAAAACATAATATGCTAATTAGACTAAACATCCTTCTGCACAACCTTCCGATGAAGTCGGGGCTGTGAGGGAAGTCTGGGTCCTAGGTGCCTGTGGGTGGCTGGAGGGAAGCCTGGGTCCCAGGTGTCAGAGGGAAGCTGTTGCCAGCAGCCAGGGGAAGGAAGGCCTACTCTTGTACAAATTTCATGCATTGGGCCTCTAGTAATTAAATAATGAAGCTGGTTCAGATCGAGAGGATCGTGGCCCACAGCTGATCCTCTGCCCACTACTCCATCCTAATCTGGAGAATGTGCCACTCCTACTTTGGGCTGACCTAGGGACATGTGAGGAAAGGGTTGCAAGATGGTCTTTTGGGGAAAGAGAAAGCACTAACAGTACCTGCAGATGTGCCTGTGCTATTTCGGTGCTTCCCAGGAGCCCCACATGCTTGACTCTCCATAAATATTGGATGAATTGACTTGATTTGTTGAATTGCCACTACAAGGGGTTCTTCGTGGAAGAGAGTTTCATTGTTCTGTGGAGCTCTGGGTTCAGAGTTAGAGCAAATGGTGGAAACTTAGAAGGGGACAGACAGGTCATGATTTAAGAGGAGGTGGGACTCTAATTAGAGGAATGAACTTTTTCCATTCAGTTAACAAGTTCTGCCAACCCAGTAAAAGGCAAGAGCCATTTTGACTGTCGGAAGGACCACTATTTTCTAAGGAATGGAAACATCTCCTGCCTCTTGTCCTAAGCCATGTGTCCAAAGCTTAGGCATTTTCAAGGTGAACTTGGTAGGTCAACTTGGTAGTCTAGGGAAGGGCTGGGGGAACTGTGCCAACTGGAGGTGGCCTTCCCATCACCCACAGGTTTACCCAACAGTATAGCCGCAAGCCTGTGAGAAACATTGATGACTATGGCCTCTGACTCTCAATTCCCATTTAGTCTTCTGCTGACCTGGGCTGCACCCATGTATCCTAGGCAATGGTAATGAATAGAACAACAAATCATGTGTATTGAGTTCTTACTCCCTGAGCACTTGTGTGCTGGTGTCCTCCATGTGGCCCCTCAACCATTCCTTACTTTTTTCCATCCTGCTCACTGACTTGGAAGGCTGACCCACAGGGACCACACCAATGCCTGTTGGCTTTTATAGGGCCAGAGATTGAAGGAGGGACAGAGGAGAGTGTGGTCTGGGTATTTGTTCCCTGGATACCTTCCTATGCAGTCACCTGAGGCCAACTATATCCTTGGCTGAAGGTCACTGCTCCTTTCAAGGGGGCCTTCTCACCACTGGTCTCTCTTGTTTGATTCTGGTGACAGAATCCTTTCCCCTAATCCCTCCTCCCCCTAGGGGTGATGACAGTTCTACAGCTCTTGCCCTGCTTGTACCCTCATAAATAGTACCTTTACCATCTTCTGTATTCTCCTCATTGGAACATGCCAAGTGTGACTCTGGTTGATACCTATGTGGTATATAATTTGGTATTTGTAAAAACTAGAAGAGATAGAGACTATTATTATCATCATCCTTATTTTTAAGTAAGAAAAATGGCATAGAATGGTCCTGCCATTTTCCCCAGAGTTTCAGTGTTCGTAGGGATAGAGACAGAGTTTGCATCCTGGCTGTCCATACTTTTCACCTCTGCACAAGGAATACCTCCTTCCATTGTCTCCTTTTTAAGTAGACTTAAGACACAGGAGAAAAGGGAAACACAAAATAAAGGAAGAAGTAGGCTGTGTAGCCTTCTAGGAACCTGTCATCCAATTCACATTCTCGTTTTTACTTTCAAGGCTCACAGATGGTAGGAATGATCCAGCCACATGGAGACTCAGCCCTCCTAAGAGCCCTAAAGAGGTCATTTCCCAGAGTCCTGAGTTTTTAACTCCTTTAGTTAAACTAAAACTTTATCCCTGTTGTGTATGAGGTTCAACAAATGTCTGTTGCCTTCACTCCACTTTCATATCAAGTAAGAGTGGTGCCTCTTGTGCTCCCTCGAGGCCAAGAGATGTGAGGCGGTTGCTGTGGTTATCCTGACTGTGAAGCTGGGAGAGGCGCCCCAGCACCACAGACTTGGGGAACATTTGGTGAGGATGCAGCTAGCCCCGGACCCTCCTGGCATGGCTTTGTGCTTCGGAAGCATTTGCCCCAAGCCTGACACCTGCTTCTGTGATGCATTTTGCTGAGCTCCCCTGGGAGGGGGTGTTTCATTAGGTGTCTTAATAAGCCTTCTAACTGCAGTCTGGCTCGCCTCTTCCCTGTGAGGCTGCTTTCTGCATGAGGCAAGGAAGGGTGGATGGTTCAGTCATAATTTTCATTGGCGGCAGGAATATTATTTTTGCATTATAAAGCATGGTGGGTGACCTTATCAGGAGTAGGAGAAGGGAGCAGGAGGAGGCAAGCGAGTCCTGGTTCTGGATGACATGCAGGGGCTGGGGCTGGCAGGTGATGGGATGGGAAGTTAATTCCAGGTGTTCTGCTCCCCTGAAGAGATCTGTCTTCATAGAGAGGCACGCCCTAGATGCAGCAGGCATGGCTGACTCGTGATGGAGGGCAAGGATTGTGTGTGCTTCTTGGGAACATCCTGGGGTTGAACCCTGAGCTCTGGATCAGCTGCATGGGTTTGATTCTTCTCCTGCTCAGCTCTTCCCTGTCCTTGTTTCTCAGAGGTGTGGGGCTGCCCCTAGTTTCCCGAGGTGTTCTGGGATAATCCAGCTTGCCCTTGAGCGTGTACTACATCTGTGGCTATTTCCATAGACCAACTGCAGGGCTCTGTCCATACCTGCCTTGGATTCCTGCATCCAGATCACACCTTGGGAGCATCCGGACATCCCCTCTTCCCAGGCTTTGGTCCATCTTCTTGCAGCAAATAGGTTGCGTGTCCTGTGTGCACCTGCTCCCTTCCCCCCACCCATTGCAGAGGCTGTTAATGCTCGACAAGGAGAGTCTGTGATTATAGACTTTTAAAGGAGTCTAGTGGTGGTATTCAGCTAGAACCCAGAGCCAGAGGTGTCTTTTTTGTTGTCAATCCTCACCTGATGATATTTTTCAGTTGATTTTTATAGAGAGTGGAAAGGAGGGGGGAGAGACAGAGAAACATAGATGTGAGAGAAATGCATCGATTGGTTGCCTCCTGCATGGGCCCTGACCAGGGTTGGGGATTGAGCCTGCAACCGAGGTATGTGCCCTTGACAGGAATTGAACCCAGGACCCTTCATTTTGCAGGCTGATGCTCTAACCATTGTGTAACTGCAAGGACAGAGTCAGAGTTTTTATAGACTACTAGGGGCCCGGTGCACAAGAATTTGTGCACTCAGGGTGGAGGGAGTCCCTCAGCCCGGCCTGTGCCCTCTCACAGTCTGGGACCCCTCAGTGGAAGTCCTATGATGGCCCCAGTCTGCCAGGCGCCTTTTGTGTGTGTGTGTGTGTGTGTGTGTGTGGCCACTGGGGACCTGCCCCCAGCCGCATCTGAGGCTTGGAGCAGTCCTCCTGTGTGTGTCTACCTGCTGGGGACCTGCCACCAGGCACACTGTGGAGGCTTGGAGCAGGCACCCCCTCTATGTTGATCTCTCAGACTCTTACCCTCCCCTGCATGTTGTTCTCTTTTTTGAGCTGTGGCCAGGGCTGGGTGCTGCCTGCCTCCCAAGCTTGCCTACTGCCCATCTTCCTCCAGCCACCAGAAAGCAGGGAAAACCCCGCCTTGTGGTCAGGCCAGCCTTTTCCTGCTCCCTGATCCCCGGAAGGGACCTGGGAAGCCGCCAAGCAGGCCGCCAACTCTTT
>PVJC01001787.1:0-87975 GCA_004026665.1 Murina feae
GCCTGGGCAGCCGCCAAGCAGGCCGAGACGCCCCCGCTACCTCTTTCCCACTCACTGGTGCCCTGCTGCCTTGCTTTCCCACTCCCCGGTGCCCCGCAAAAGGCCTGGGAAGCCGCCAAGCAGGCCCCTAACTCCCACTGCCTCTTTCCCACTCCCCAATGCCCCTCAAAGGGCCTGGGAAGCCGCCAAGCAGGCCCCCGACCCCCGCCACCTCTTTCCTGCTCCTCGATGCCCTGCAAGGGGCCTGGGCAGCCGACAAGCAGGCCGAGACCCCCCGCGCCGCCGCCTCTTTCCTGCTCCCCGATGCCCCTCAAAGGGTCTGGGCAGCCGGCAAGCAGGTCCCCGGCCCCCACCGCCTCTTTCCCACTCCCCAGTGCCCCGCAAAGGGCCTGGGCAGCCACCAAGCAGGCCACCAACCCTGCCGCCTCTTTCCCACTCACGGGTCCTGGGTCCTGCGCTGTTCTGCCTTGCAGCCGCTCTATGCACTTGGGAGGTCCCTCAGCTCGGCCTGTGCCCTCTCGCAGTCTGGGACCCCTCTGGGGATGTTCACCTGCTGGCGTGCCTGACCAGCCTGGGTGAGGGGCTGATGGCTGTCTCCAGGCTGGCCAAGTCCCCCAGGAACATTCCTCACCCCACTGGGTTGTGGCCAGTGTGGGTGACGGGCTGGTTGGTGCTTTCAGGCTTTAAGGCTGCCCACAGCTCCCATTGACCCAATCTCCCAGCAAGGCTGGCTGGACGCAGGTTTCTGGGGTTTGTTTATTTTCTATAATTGATGCTGTTCCTTTAAGCCAGCCTAACGAAGCCTCCTCTCTGCTTCAGCTCGCGGTGTCTATAATGAGACAATGTTACTCTTAGGCCTGCTGTTTCCTTCAGCTCCTGAGGATTCTATGATTGTTATTTTGTTACAAACTTGTGTTTGGCTTGAACAGGATGAGCGGAGCTTTAAGCGAAGCGGGCGGCAGTTTCACTTTCACTCCTGCTGCAATGGAAGCTGCCGTTTACTCAGGTCCGTGAGTGGCGGCCTCCATGTTGGCTGGGCTAATTTGCATACAACCACTCTGATTGGCTGGTAGGCGTGGCTTACCCCGTCTCAGAGAAACGGTTAATTTCAATATTACGCTTTTATTAGTTAAGATATTATCAGGTATGCTACTAGTATTTGCTTGTGAAGTTATAATCCCCATAGCAAACCTGTGTTAAATAAATGGCTGATGAAGACAAAATCAATCTCTGAGTAAAACTGTGCCACCTCCCTACAAACAAAGCAGAAACAAAATTATGTCACCTTTGCTTAAAATAAATATGCATTTTACCCATCACTAATAAATGAAAAGATTAAACACACATAACAAAGTACATTGATCCCAACAAATCTAAACTAAAGGTAATTTATCATATATACATTTAAAAAAAAAGAATATCAGTGATTAAAAATCCCCCTTGATTCAAGCCCACATAGAGGACCCTTTAAGGACTGCAGAGCTTTTCCTGAAAATTACTGAACTACTGACTAGTAATTCCAAATGTACCCTTATAAATACCACATTTTAGTGATCTAGTAAGTTACTAACAAGTAGTTGTTAGGTATAAAAATAAAACCCAACAGAATTGTGCATAATGTGCTAAGAAAAATTACAGAAAAGACATGAGTTGTTAGTTAAGTTTTTGGCCTGCTAGAACAAAGGCAGATATTTGAGAATCCTGCCCAAAAGCAGAAGTCTCAAACTGAAAGTTTTCTAAGGACGGCAACTTTCAGAAGAGAGTAAGCACGGAGAGATCTAATCAATTCCCGTGTTTCAAATTCTACATGAGCCCTATTCTAAAGCAGATCTGCTAGAGAGGGTGCCTGCAATTCCCAGGTGGCTCCCCCAACTCCGTTCTCCTCCACCTCCTTTTTCACAATTCCTCTTCTCCTGTTTTACAACAGAAAAACAAACTTGCTATCCATCTTAACCGGGAAACGAGAAAACTCGTCATATCGCTTTTTATACCAAAGCACGGGAGACGAGTTTTTTCCAAAAATGATGAGTAGAGACAGATTCCGTCAAATATGGAGGGCCTGGCATTTCAACAACGAAAATGTGCAAGACAACTCAGATAGACTTTGCAAAGTCAGACCATTATTGGATTGCTTTCTTCCCGTTACGATGCGATTTGGTGGGAAAATGCCCGATTACAAAATATTAAATCTCCCATAGTGCACTCAACGTACTGAAAGAGAAAAGTTGAATATTTGGTTTAAACGTAATCCTCCTTGTTCAAGGCATATGATAGAGCTTGTCTTTCCCTATCTTATCCATTCTTCTATAAAGGCAAACCTGTGATAGAATCTGGGTACCCTGGCCCAAGCTGGGATGCTCTGACCTGAGGCCCAGGGGAGTGCCTTGACAACAGGCCAGCAGGAAGAACGGTAAGACATGCTGAAGATGGTTTCCTTATTTCAAGTTGGCAAAACCACAGCAAGGCCCTGCACCTAGCTCTTCCGATCTCACTATCACAGAGCTGGGAAACAGAAATGACACAGATGCCAGAGAAATAGATATTCTCATCTTGTTTGAGATGGAAAATAAATCCAGATGTTTTTAAACAAAAGCTCTGATTTTCTAACTGTAATGACAATAGTTCTACAGCTCCAACTTTCACCACACACACAAATATAGAGACAAAACTACATTTAAAGCCAATAATATAAAAATGCACTCTCAAACTTTCCAGAGTACATGGAAATTTAAAAGATGCCTTAAAGTGAAAAGGCAATAGGTGTAATTAATGGTCTTCTGATAAGTCAAGAGAAAACCTTTCTGGTAAACTTCCTAGACACTGAGAAAACAAATTATTCTCACAACTGGGCAAGAGTCTTTTTGGAAATCAGGTGGTTTCCAATTCTTGACTTTCGGCAAAACTGAAGGAGAACCAAATCTCAAATTGTTGGCACAAAGAGTATTAACAATCTTTTTTTTTTAAATTATCCTCACCCAAAGATACATTTTTTTTATTGATTTTGGAGTGGAAGTAAGAGAGAGAGAAACATTGATGTGAGAGAGAAACAGATCAGTTGCCCTTCACACACCCCTGATAGGGGATCAAACCACAACCTACGTATGTACCCTGATGGGGAAAGGAACCCACAATGTTTTGTTGTATAGGAACATGCTCCAATCAACTGTGCTACCCAGCGAGGGCAATAATAATTTTTGATGACAGATCACCACATGGCTTTTTGCTTGTTAGCTAAATCCATTCTGAAGAATTGAAGGACACTGCTAAAGCAACTCTCCTTCCATTTGACAACAGGCCTGCAGGAAGAACGATAAGACGTGCTGAAGATAGTTTCCTCATTTCAAGCTGGCAATAACTCATCAACTCACCCATGTGGAAAAAAAATTATCCAGGGAAAATCTCTGCCCCTTTATCATTGTCCCTGGGAAGAGTTACCAAACTGAGAGAGAAATTCCATACATATTTGTTAAATGATACATTTGTAATAATGAATTTTAATATTTAATAATTAGTTATCAAAATGTGCAATACTTATGTTGCTTTGATAAAGTGTGTACCACTAATAATTATAATGGTAACTCACTCTGGGAAATTTTTTCTTAATAATTATGGCTTCATGATTATAAGAAATACTTAATTACACTTAAATTTATTTGCATGGTTTTAGTATAAGGGAATATGACACAATTATCAAAGAAAAACTTCCAAGCATACGGGTATATTAAGCCAGAAAAAAATTTGTAGGGCAAATTAGATATACAAATACAAAGAGAAAAGAGAAGGATATAAAATTTCCAACAGTCAAAAAAAAAAAAAAAAAAAGACCTTTAATTTAATTTTACATGGATAATGTGGATATGTAATCCCTGGGGTTTTAAATTCCACTAGATTCATTTAAGAGACTGATGTAAATTTTATTTTTAAATGTCAATATTTAAAAGCCACCAAAAATTCCATCTTGTGCAGATGTTAAATGTGTGAGAAAACATAGTTGGTACCAACTTACAAATGTACAACAGAGTTCAGTTTTGCAAAATTCCTTTAGAAGCTATGCAAGTAAAGAAGTCTGAAGGCCTCTTCCTCCTTTTCCCAGCAGGGTTGCAGCTAAGGACAGGCATGCACCCCATGATTCAGACTCAACCACTTCTCTGTGGCACACTGGCCCCACTGCTGAATCCATCAAAGGAACTGGACTCTAAATTCCTTTGTTTACTCTTTCAGAGTACTTGTCTCCCAACTGCCTGCCATAATGGCACAGGACACTCATGCAAAAAGTGTTGGTTTTCAAAATGAAATAACATGCCATTTGCAAAGGTTAGAGAGTAATTCCTTGCTCTTTGAAAACCTGTTCAAGCTGAACATTTATCAGACACAAGAGATCAGATGGGTTGAACTTTGGACTATATGAAAGAGGCCAGGAGTTGAGTTCCTAACCACCATGAATTCTAGGAGTGACCTTCAATAAATCATTTAACTGGAGGTGCTTCACACAGGTTTCCATCTACTTAAAAATAAATGTAGAAGAGATAAGAACTCTTGCCCTGTTATGAAAGCGGCCTCAAGTAGATTAACAGATGCCTGAAAAAGCATTTCCAACTCCTAGAAGAAAGAAATGCTTAACCCTGGGACAAGAAAGGACTTCAAGCCCTAACTGGTTTGGCTCAGTGGATAGAGCATCGGCCTGTGGACTGAAGGG
This sequence comes from Murina feae, assembly GCA_004026665.1. NCBI lineage: Eukaryota > Metazoa > Chordata > Mammalia > Chiroptera > Vespertilionidae > Murina > Murina feae. The sequence goes on from PVJC01001787.1 coordinate 4,697, forward strand.
TCCCAGGTTCGATTCCAGTCAAGGGCATGTACCTTGGTTGCGGGCATATCCCCAGTAGGAGGTGTGCAGGAGGCAGCTGATTGATGTTTCTCTCATCAATGTTTCTGACTTTCTATCCCTCTCCCTTCCTCTCTGTAAAAAATCAATAAAATATATTTTTTAAAAAAAGAAAGGATTTCAAGTACTCATTTATTCTAGTGTATTCTCTGCCTCCAGATAAAACCAGAGCAAACCAATTCCACACAGAGTTAGAGGCAGTATAGGTATTTAACCAGAATGAATGGAAAATCAAGAGGTTCTTTAATAAAAAAAAGATTATTTGCTAATGCAGTTTAGATACACAGCCTCTCACATCATCAGAGGTGGTCTGATAACTTCAGACACACAACATCTATCCCCCACCAGTGAAGCATCTCATACACCTCCAAAATGTGCAAAGGTATTTCTACATTACTTTTTTTTCAAATCATTTCAATACATATTACTATAAATATGCAGCTGCATCTAGACATAATCTAATACAAAAACATACATGAATATGCAAAGTCACTACATGAATTATTTTACATAGTTCAACAGCTGAAGGTGAAAGAAAAAAATTATGAGTATAACATTTACCTAATAATTTCACATATTAAAGTTCTACATAGCCACGGTTGAACAAAGCAGGTCTTTTCTCTCGCTAAAAAAAACACACCTCTAAGTGAAATTCTTAGTGAATAGATGAATCATTCCTCCTGCACTTTCCTTTCTTTTCTTTTTGTCTTTAACTTAAGAAATTTTTAAGATAATCAGAATGATGAAGCATCCTGAGCACAAAGCCCTGGTCTACCATGCTCCACATCCCCAGTGTTAGGACCCTGCACACAGTAGGCACACACTAATTACTGTTGAACAGACACTACAATAAGGATCCAAATGCAAAGGGAGAAGTCTCACACCACACACTTCAGACCTGCAGGGCAGTGAAGTCATAGTTTCACAGCACAGTAGGTCTAAGTGAAGTCTTCTCGGCTTACTTATATTGAAGTATCAATAATTTTCAGATTTATGGATATTGTAGACATATAACATAGGTAAGTTTAAGGTATACAACTTGATGGTTTGACACCCAAGTATATTGCAAAATGATTATCACAACAAGGTTAGTTAATACCTTTATCCCCTCACATAATTACCCTTTCTTCTGTTTATATGCCAGTACCATACTGTTTTGATTACTATAGCTTTGTAATAAAAATATAACTTAGTATAAGGAGAAATTATACTATATATATTATAAATTAGTATTAGTATTTTTAAAGAAAAATAACTGAGACCTAAATTCCAGTTTCTAGCCCATCACATAAGGAGATTAGAAGTAACCACACAATCCTTACAAGTAAAAAGCTGAAACAAGTGAAAAATCAACAACTTCTAAGATCTACAGGAAATAAGGCCACTAGGCACACCGCTACCCCCCAAAATGGAGAGACAGACAAGTAGATATAGAGCAGAAACCCATGAGAAAGTGCTCAGATAGGAAAACGTAAGAGATAATTTGACAAATGGGTGGAGGCTCAGAGTGAACAAGTCTAATGGTTAAAAATTCCAGGGAGACCCAGCCATAGGGATCCCCAAGCTTTTGTGAGATCTAGTCCAGGAGCTCTACCAGATCCTCATGGCAAGAAAAATTCCCCTGTGCTTCTAGCAGAGGGTGGGGACAGGGAGTCATCTAGAAATACGACAGAGAATTTTCTTCTCCTTAATACGGTCAGCCCTCAGCAGAAATTACTTTGCCAGAGCCTAACCTGCAGGTCTTACTAGAGCCTAACGTATTTTGGGCAAGGGAAAGACCCAACTCCCGTTCCCTAAGGTGGGGTGGAGGGAATGACTGAGAAGAACTGTGACATTCAGTCCAGGGCCACAGGCTTGTCCCAAAACTGAGACCTAATCATAAGGCTACAGAATGCTTCCCTTCCTCCCAAACCTCACTACTGCATTACTAAAGGCCTGTTTCCACAGTTCCTTACACAGTGCATGTCCACCTTTCACTAAAAATCACAAGGCATTCTAAAATATAAGACCACAACATGAAGAGACTGAAAAAGCATCAGAGCCAGTCACATATGGCAAGAAAGTTGGAATCCCCAGATAAGACTTTTTGAAAACTATCATTAATATGCTAAGAGCTTTAATTTTAAAAAGTAGATAACATGCAACAACCCTTCACAAAAATTAACTCAAAATGCAAAACTAAATTTAGAATGCAAAACTATAAAACTTTTAGAAGACAGCATAGGAGAAAACCTAGATGACTTTTGGTACAGTGAAAACTTTTTAGATATAATGTCAAAGGCACTATCAAAGAAAGAAATAATGGCTAAATTGAATGTCATTAAAATTAAAAACTTCTGCTCTGCAAAAGACAATGTCAAGAGAATGAAAGGGTCAGCCTGACTGGGAAAACACTTTTTGGTGCACTCTTTGGTGTTATATATTCTATGAGCTTTGATGTGTACCCACCATTGTAGAAGAGTTTCACTGCCCTAAAAGTCCTGTGTTTTCTGGCCACTCCCCCACCCCCAATCTAACCTCTGACAACCACTGATCTTTTTACTATCTCCATAAATTTACCTTTTCCAGAATAGCAGACAGCTGGACTCTTACAGTATGTAGTCTTTTCAGATTGGCTTTTTTCACTTAGTAATTGCACATGGTTCCTAAAATAGTTATTGTCTGGTTCTTTATAGAAAGTTTGCCAACCTCTCTCATGAGCACTGTGCAAAGCAGATATATATAATTACCTCTTTCCATATATTATTCCAATAAGGTAAAAATGATTACTATCCCTATTTTAAGAAGGAGGGATCTGAGGCTTAACAAGATTAAGTGATTCAGCCAAAGTAACAGCTTGTCAAACCAGGCTTCAACCCTAAACTCGCTGGCTTAGAGCAGATGCTCTGAACCTCCAAGTCCTAATGGGGGAGACCTGGGGCCATAGCAGCCCTAATGTTACATCAGCAAAAAAATCTTAACTTCAGGTACAAAAGAAGAACAGCCTAAGCCCATCTCTGGAGCAGAGAGCCCCCCCCCCCCGCCCCCACGCTCTGGAGAAACATTGTCTGAATCCCATTATCTGACTCACATCACAGTATCCACAACTTTCCCATGATAAAGGCATATGTACTTTTTGCTCTTGCCACTCAGTAAATCAAGCCAGAACCTCCCAGCAAACCGATCATCAGCTTACCAACTTTACATTCTGCTCTTGTAACCTATTTTATGTGCCACGACCATGCCATTCGCCTCTCCAAAGACTGCCTACGCCACTGTCTCAGGGCACCTCATTCCCTGAGCTATACAGGCTTTCGGGGGCCAAGCTTAGAACCTATCCACAACTAAATGTCAATATGCAATGAACAGAAACAAGTTCTAGCTTCTGAGAAAGTAAGCACATTATTCATTTTTAGGATTTAGGATGCAACCACCTTCTAAGATAGCAGGTCTTTTTAACAGAAAAAGGTTTTACTACTTTAATAGCAAAAGACCAAAAGGCAACCTAAAAAGTATAAAAACCACTTTGGGTCCAAGGAATCCATTCAGGCTACATGCTTTCTTAAATTCTGAACACCAAAACTGCAAAGGGATATTTGGCTTCGAGCCAAGCAGGGATTCCCAGAACTCAGTTAAGTTTGAAGTAGCAGCCCCCTCCTTAGAGCCAACTTAGAGCCACAGAGCATGGAAATATATTAAAGGCTCTCCCCACGTCCTAGTTAAGAAGCCCATTTAATCTGTTTAACCCAATATTGCTCAGACTTATTTGCACAAGGATCTCTCTCTCTCTCTCTCTCTCTCTCTCTCTCTCTCTCTCTCTCTCTCTCTCTCTCCTCTCCCTTCCTTCCTCCCTCCCTCCCTCCCTTCCTCTCTCTCTCCCTCTCCCTCTCTCTCTCTTTCTCCTGCATTAACACTGGAATGGTATTGTTAACAAACAGTTTTTAAGTGTCTGCTGTTTGTCAAGCCCGCAACTAAGGACTGAAACTAGAATCCAGGAAGGGTTCACGTTAAACACGTAACAGCGAAGTATTAACTAAATATCAGTGTGCTGTGAAAGAGATATGCAGTGGCTAGAGAACACATTTGGGGAAATAACAGTATGGTAGAAGGGCTCTGGACAGGAAATCAAAAAATTATCTGACTTACACTCAGAATCCCTATGCAATCTCCAAGATCTCCCAGCAAGGGAATACTGTGTTCAGACTCAAATGCTCCCAACTAAGACATGAAAAGGTTGAATAAGATCAGCTCTAAGGCTCCATCCCTTTTGAATATTCTGCGTCATTATTTCAATATGAGATGTGAGAACGGATAAGAAATTTCAATGTACTACTTAGACACTTCAAAAGACAAACTGATGGCTCAGATAATAAAACTAAACTGGAAAAATGTCTTCAGAATATATGTTCGGAATTTAAACTAGCTCTGAGTACTTTCCTGAGGCAACGGTAAAGCTGTAAGAACTTTAAAGGTGAAATTAAGTCCTTCATGATCTGACCCATGCTCTTCTTTCTTCAGCCTTGGCCCCTCCATCCTCCCCCCCCCCTTGCTCCAAAGCTCACCCATTTTCCCCAAAAGCCCCAGTTCACCAGGATAATGGGTTCTTTGGAGCTCAGGACATCAGAAAGCCTTATTACCCAGGGCTCTCAACATCAACTCAGTTCTACAGCTAGCCGCAAGTTCAAGTCTTCTCTGAGCACCCCCATGCCTAGTTCACTACCATCTTCCTGAAGGCTTGACCTGCTGGACTAAGCCCTCCTTTGTCTCCCCCAATCCTCAGACTGACTTCCAGCCAGCCTGGTGACTCACCAGCTGTGTGACAACTTTCTCCTCTACTCCAGGCTCCATTTCCTACAATAGAATGAGACTCCACGTGGCAGGACTGTAGGGAGGACCTAATGAGTTACAACATGGAAAGGGCTTAGGATAGTGCCTGGTGCAGAGCCAATGCTGGTGGGCAAGACAGCCACCTGCTTTCCTTTCTTCCTCACAAACAAAAGCCCAGCTGAAGTAACCATTTCCCAGCCTTCCCTACAGCCTGAAGAGGCCATTCGACACAGCTCTGTAGAGAGAGATAAGCCAATGCTTAAATGTGGGGCAAACTCAGCCAACACACCCCTCTGCCCTTCCCCACTTCTCCTGACTGAATCTCAGATGTGATCACATGGTGGCAGAAACTGCCTTGATACCATGAGGGAAAAATTAAAAAAAAAAAAAAAATACAAGGAAATGATGCAGAACCCAGCTCTGGCAACCAAGACCCACTAAACCCATGCCATCAGCAGCTCAGCCCTGCAGTTCGCATCCAGTGAGGGGGACAAGGGCAATTCTTAACTGGCTTAAGGATTTCTCTCAGATTGCTATTATCTGCAGCCATATGCATCCCTATACAGTTAACTTTTAAGGTTATTAACCTAGTACCTACAACAATTTATTTCATTATTTGTTTAAAGTTTGGTTTCCCCAGCAGATGAAAAGAATCTTATTCATGTTCCTACAATATCTCTCACCAAGCTGGAGGTCAAAAAATGTTAAAATGAATGAATGAAGTGACAGTAATGGCCATCATGGTGTCCCCAGTGTTTTTGTAAGAAACATAAAAGATTTTTCTTCTTTTTCTTCTCTCCCTAATTAAAATGACTAAACTTTAGATTACTTAGCATTTATAAGTCCCCATAGAGTGCCTAAAACTAAAGTTCTGTATGTAACAAGTCCTTAAATAAGAACTTTTTGTATTTTTTAATTTTTTTTGCTAAACACTATTTTTCGTTGCTTTCACAGGAACTCGTGCAATCTTCATAACAACCCAAGGAGACAGCTACTATTATCTCCATTTCACAGATGAGGAACCTGAAGCACAGTAAGGTTAAAAAAAGCCACCCGGGTTAAAAGATCACACAGTTAACAACCTGCAGAGCTGGACCCTTGCTAAAGGGTTCCAGAGTTCATGTGCTTGCCTGTTACTCTCGTCTCTCAATCACTAACTGCGATAGTGCTTCCTTCTTCCTATTTGTACATAAATGAGGAAAGAGCGGGAAGAAAATTCCATCTGAACATCCATGCACATCCTTGGCTCCACAAACCAGCAGACACCAAAGAGAATTCTGCATCTGCTATACCAAGAGCCAAGGTTACTTTGTTGGAGTGGATATCAAAAGTACAAATGGTGATAGAAAGAGAAGATGAGAAAATGTATGTTTTAATTCTCTTAAGAACATCTAGAGTTAGAAATGAGGAAAATGCAATGTGAAATAAGAAATGGCAAATATAAGTAAATGACAAAGAAAGCTTTCTAGTGTCATGCTAATCAAAATGACCACCTAAGACCCAGATTAAGAAAATACTTGTAACTGTAAGGTATTATCCAGGTTTTCTGTTCTCCAAAATCTGTTTTTAAAACTGAGGAAAGAACCTCCAGAAACATGAAGACACATTTACATCTTTCTATAGCAATTCTCAATTTACCGCAAGGAGATATTACTTACACTAAATTCTTCACAATTCATCTCTCAACTTAGCATCCTGAAATCGGTAACCAGGCCCAAGTCCACTTAGCAATACCTGTCATATCCCCTCAGACAACTTCACTACCAAGGCAGGACCCTGGAATTACTAAACCTAAGTGGAACTTGTTTTTCCTATCTGCAGCGACATCTAGTGCCAAAAAACTAAAATGCACCGTACAATTAACTGCATATTATAAAATGGAAATATGTAAACTCTAAAATATGTGATGGTTTTCATAATTACAATTGGCAAATGTTAACTGCCTCCTAATCCAAAATTTAATGTACTTCATAATGTTAACCCATTGAGAAGATACATTTGCTTTTCCGGTTGAGGTAAAGAAATCATTTTGTTCTCCAATTTTTTTGTTGTTTTAAGCACAAACACATCTTTATTTACTGATTGCTGACGGAGATATTAGAAAATTCTGCAGACATTAAAATACTTCCTCTTAAATTTAACCAAAAGCACTCTAGCTTAACAAAATCATAAATACTAGCCATTTATACAAAACCAACTTTCCAAATATCTGAAGGAGAATAATTTAAATGTAGATAAAGCTCATTGTAGAATGGTTTGCTGATTCAAGTATGCCAAGGGCTTAATCTTTTCTCTAAATTTTACATATCAAAATTATATTCCAAAACCTGCAGGCCAGCTATATTCTCTTTAAAATAAAGTGTCATTCTGGTGCTAAGAATCTGGGTGTTTGGAAACCACTTTAAAAGAGTAGAAGGTAGAAAGAACACTGCATTAGGAGGTGAGAAAAAACAGGATTTAGGCCTGGTTCTACCTCTAGAGCTTTAAGACCAAGTCATTTAATTTATCTTGGCTTCAACTTCCTCACTTAAAATCAAAAAAAAAAAAAAAATGGGTTAGGACAGGGAAAGGGTTTTGCCTAAATTATTTCTTGAGTCCCTTGCTCTAAGTCTATGTGCAAAATGACCTTTAAGATCTCTCTGAGCATTTTTTTACATTAATTATACCTACAGAATGGCACAGGGCTTTGAGGAAAATAGCACACAGGGTAGGAGTCGGGCAACAAAGGAGATTTGAATTGAAATCTGTGTGAAGTACAGAAAAATCTCTTTAAGATGTTTAACTGATGACTCCTGACCTGGATCAGACACATTAAATTGCATCCACCATGACCTTGACTTTCTAAGCCATAAATATTATCTAACTCCTATAATCAAGGTCTTCAGAAATTATGTAATTTAAGTAGTGGGCTTTGTTGCTGCACTAGGATATCCATGGACATTCTGGTTAGGAGAGGTTTTGCCACCAGAATAAGTGTAGGTCTTGTTTAGGTTACAGGGAATGTTCACTGCAAAGGTTTCCTAAGATGAGGAAAGACGTCTAAAATATACCTGGAGTTTCCTCCGCAATATGACCTCACAACAAGAAACTGCCAAGCCAGTATAGCTCAGTTGGTTAAGAACAGTCCCATGCACCAGGAGGTTGCTGGTTCGATTCCCAGTCCAGGCACATGCCTGGGGTTGTGAGCTCGATCCCTAGTAAGGGGAGCACAGGAGGCAGCCTATCCATAATTCTTTCTCATCATTGATGTTTCTCTCTCCTTCTCCCGTCCTGTCTCTGAAATCAATTAAAACATATTTAGAAAAAGAGAGAGATGGGGAGAGGGTGGAGCCAGCAGAATGAGTAATCCAACTCAACAAAGAAAGCAAGGAAATGAGGCTAAGCTGAACCCAAAAGATCCACCAGATTTGGGCTGGCTCCGGGTCACCGCCCTGGTGTGCCACACGTATCTCAGCAGGTCTCCTTGGGCCTCTGTGGAGAGCTAGCAGCTGAGTGACAACTCTCCAAAATGACTGGGGTGGCAAGTTCATGCACAAAGTAAAGTGAGCTGGAGGGAACTGGAGAGAGCTGGAGGCGCGCCCAGTGACCGAGGACATTTAAACACTGGGACAGCGCACTTGTTGACAAGGTCTGAGGTGAAGTCACTTGGAAAATGAGGCTAATTTAAAATAATGGCAAGCTTTTTTATACCATCAAGAAATTCAAAATAGAACTACAATGTGATGCCACTACACACCCAAGGAAAATGACGAAAAGGAAAAGACAGAAAACAGCAAATGCTGGTGAGGAGCAGGTAGCGGGCCTCTCACCCACGGCAGGTGGGAATATAAATGATTAACGAAGAAAAGTATTTCCCGTATCCACTAAAGCTGAATGTATACCTGCTCTATGACCCAGCAACTCTACTGCTAGGTGCAGACCCAACAGAAATGTGTATGTACTATTCCATAATGAGAGTAAATACAACTATGTACAAAAGCATGAATGGATCGCACAAACATAATGCTGAACAAATAAAGCCAGTTTCATAAAAATGCATTATGCATCATTGCATATATATCAAGTTTAAAAGCAGGATAAGTAAAGCTATGCCAGTCAGCTGTCAGGCTACTTGAAGAAGTGAGTAGAAGGGGATATCTGACCCTGGGGGTGAAATATTGTTGTGTTTCTTCAGCTGACTACAGGATATATGGGTGTGTTTAGTCTGTGAAAATCCATCCAGCAGTACACTCGTGGTTTATGTAATGTTCATACAGAAATGCCCAGACTGAGACCAAGCTCCCAAGACACATTCAAAAATGAAGAATGGTCACACACGCACACAAACACACAAACAAGATATACACATACACACCCACAACGTCCAGCAGCAAGGGACAAAAGGGAAGTTGTCACTGAAAGCAGAGAAACAGCAGGAGGTCCCCACACACAAGAGGTGGGGCCCATGGGATAACCCCATGCAGTCTCCTGTAGAAGAACCCAAATCCTTCTTAAACAGAAGAAATCCTTAGAGCCCGCCTAAACCAGCCCATCCCATTTATGACTGAAAACACGGAGAATGAGAGAGGGAAGGTGTAACCCGGTCAAGGTCACACAACTAGGGATAAATCCAACTGTAAAAACCAGGTCATCTCAGCTAATAAGACTTAAATAATTATTACAAAGTCAAGCGATGTGACTACCACCCAGAATGGCTACAAACTCAAGAAAGAAAGAAAAAAACAGGGCTTTTGTCCATTTAATTCAAATGAGATAAGCCATGGAAAGGTTGTGATGCACACAGCTCCCATAGAGAGAAAGGGAACACAGAAAGAGGAAAAGGGGAGGCAATCATGGAGAAATCTGAGAACACAGCACACTACTGACGAAACATAACAAACTATCACTCTATCTCTGCACTTCCTTTCTTCAAATGCAGCACTCAAAATAATAATACTGTGGAACCAGTGGGAGCTGAGACCACAGAAGAATGTTCAGGGAGAGGCACTGCTGGCTTCAGAGATGGAGAAAGGGGACTGCCATCCAAGGAAATGCAGTTGCCTGCTGGAATTAGGAAAAGGTAAGGAAATGGAACCTCCCCTATAGCTGCCAGAAGAAAAGCAACCTTTTCAACACTCTGAGTTTGGGCTCGTGATTTCTGAGACAGACTTCTGATCTAAAGAACAGTATTTATTCAGCCGTAAAGACGTTGGGAGCCTATAAAAAGCCTCAAGTGAGACCCACGGTAAATGAGGTAGGAAGTCCTCCACTGCACATTCTGGGAGGATACAGACTCTTCTCAGGAAGCAGAGGTGAGTTTTGAAAGACAACTTTTTAAAGATATCTAAGGTGACATCAGAGGAATGGTGGCATGAGATAACCCCTTGGTCTTTCCTCTTGAAGTTTCAATAATTTGAACAGCTATAACTCAACAGAGGATTCCCTGTTCAACACATAAACACACCCGAGAGATACACACACTGAAACATCTACAGGTGGCCAAGTGGGAGCAAACCGAAGAGGTGAGAAGGGTGAAATGCTGAGAGGGGCCAGGACAGCAGCCCTGTAGCCAAAGAGCTCATGACAGGGCTCACCCTGGAGAGAGGAGGAATCAGGTTGGGGCAGGCACTCCCTTTAGCAGCAGGAGCAGAGAGATTCAGTGGGCATCCCTACAGAAATGGGCAGTATGAGCTGCAGTTGAGCCCAGAGACCTTGGCAAGAGCAAACCATCTTACTATGACGGAGGCTGTCGAACAGTCCACGTTCCAGACAGAGAAACAAAGCCACAGCAGCCTGCTGCCCTGTAACCTCCCTATAACCTCCTAGAGCTCACCTCCCTTTGCCCTCGATGTCAAGTTATGAAGCACATTATCTGCAAACCCGAGAACTGGCACTTCAGAATCACTTTTCTCCCTGAGCAAAGGGTGCACACCATGATTGGTCCTTGGGTTGGGTGCAGGAGGAACCCCACAGCGGTCCGAAGTTACCATTACCAGGAGGGCAAAACACAAAGCCAATGGGGTTTCCCCAGTCTAGCCCACCCCTACACATTGTTGCTACACTAACGGCAGCATCTGGCTGAGAAAGACAACACTGGGATTTCATGGATTTGGAACCCCATCATCTACCACATTCCCCAGTGAGGTTGGTCCCCTATCACTGGGGCAACCAGAGCACAGAAGAGGAAATCACCTACCTAGGAATCACCACCCCATGAAGATTTGAACAGCCCGAGAAGTGAGAGCTAAAAACTTGTAATTTAGCACCACCTACTGGAAAATAATAGAAAGACTTCTTCATAGTAATCTACTAGAGAAGTGCCACCCATACATAGATGCCTAGACAGAGAAAAAAAATTTATCTAATTCCATGAATACTCAAAGTAATGAAGCACCTCAAAAAGAAAATAAATCCCCAGAAAATAAACTTAAAAACATGGAAATATGTAATATAAGTGTCAGAAAATTCAAGATTTCAGTTTGGAAAAAACTCAGTGAGATACAAGAAAGCACAGAGAGGTAATTTAATGAGTTCAAAAGACAAATCAATACATTAAACAAGTACTTTAGCAAAGAAATTGAAAAGTTAAAGAAGAACCAAAAAGAAATTCTGGAGATGAAAAACTCAATAAAAGAGATCAAGAATAAACTAGCAAGCACAGGAAATAGAGTAGACAAGATAGAGGAAAGGACTAGTGATACTGGAGACAGAAATCTAAAAATGATGTAGAGGGAAGAAGAGACTTGAGCATTTAAAAAAAGTGAAATAACTCTAGGACTATCTGACTCCATCAGAATGAGCAATCCTATATAATAAAAGCCTAATATGTTAAGTGTTCGACTGGTTGACCAGTCGCTATGGCACGCACTGACAACCAGGGGGCAGACCCTCTAACTAGTAGGTTAGCTTGCTGCTGGGGTCCTGCTGATCAGGATGGGCGAGATGGGTCAGATATGCCCTGGAGCCCTTCTGCAGTCCCACCCTGGCCCTGATTGTGCACCAGTAGGGTCCCTCGGCCTGGCCTGCACCCGCTCACAATCCCTGACCCCTTTGGGGATGTTGGGAGAGTCGGTTTCGGCCCGATCCCCACAGGCCAGGCTGGAGGACCCCACTAGCGCATGAATCCATGCACTGGGCCTCTAGCATAAGAATAACAGGCTTACCAGAAAAAGAAGAGGAGAAAGAAATGAAAAGCTACTCAAACAAATAGCTGATGAGAATTTCACAAATCTGTGGAAAGAGCTAGGCCTTCTTTCCAAGAAGCAAATGGAACACATAATCACCGCAATTCAAAAGGTCTTCTCTAAGGCACAATGTATTAACACTATCAAAAATTAATGACAAGAAAAATCTCAAGGCAGCCAGGGAAAGAAGAAAGTAACTTATTAAAGAAAAAAAAAAAAGCCAGCCTAGTCCTAGCTCAGTGGATAAAGCGTCAGCCTGTGAACTGAAGAGTCTCAGGTTTGATTCTGGTCAAGGGCATATGCCTGGTTGTGGGCTCAATCCCTAGTAAGGGGCATGCAGGAGGTAGCCAATCAATGATTCTCTCTCATCGTTGATGTTTTATCTCTCTCTCTCCCCCTCTCCTTTCCTCTCTGAATCAATAAAAATATATATTTTTTAAAAAGCCAATTAGATTATCATCAGACTTCTCAACAGAAACTCTACAAGCTAGGGGAAAAGGTAGAACCAAATATGTAAACTATTGAAAAAAAATTACCATCCAAGAATAATATATTCAGCAAAGTTATTCTTTAGATATGAAAAAGAAATAAAGACTTTTCCAGACATACAGAAGCTGAGAAATTTATCAACAGAAGACCTCCACTGCAGGAAATATTCAAGAGGGTTATTCTACCTGAAATAAGAACAAAAGATCACAAAATTACCAGTAAGACCACCAGCAAACTTATATAGTAAACAGGGATAATCTGTGACAACAAAAACATAAAAAATATGGGGCTAAAGTTCTGAATTTGCAAAGGAAGATGAAGATCAAATGCATTCAAAATAAAAAGGACTGCCCTAGCTGGTTTGGCTTAGTGGATAGGGCGTCAACCTGTGGACTGAAGGGTCCTGGGTTTGATTCCGGTCAAGGGCACATGCCCAGGTTGCAGGCTAGATCCACAGTAGGAGGCATTGCAGGAGGCAGTCGACCAACGATTTTCTCTCATTATTAATGTTTCTATCTCTCTCTCCCTCTCCTTTCCTCTCTGAAATCAATAAAAATATATTAAAACACAAAACAGATTTAATAAATTAATAAATAAAAATAAGGACTATTATATATATGAAATTTTTTTTTCATAAACCTAAGGGTAACCACACACTAAAAACCCAAAACTGAGACACATAACTTTAAAAAAATAAGAAACAGTAGAAAGAAATATGGAATACCACCAGCCAGAAACACAAAGGAAATAAACCAACAGAGGTACAGAGCTACCAGAAAACAAAAGATAAAATGGCTGTAGGAAATCCTCATACATCCATAATTACCCTAAATGTAAAAGGGACTGAATTCACCAATAAAGAGTCACAGAGTAGCAGATTGGATCAAAAAATAAATAAATATAAAACCCAACCATATGCTGCCTTCTTGTAACAGAGAGCCATTTGGGGACTTTATAACCACCCATCCATCCATTCAGTGTTCAGACCTACTGAGCAGAGAAGCAAGCTGATAGAAACTGTGTCCTTATAGACTCTATCCAACAAATATAAATCTTAAAACGTCTATGTTTCAGGGACTTTGTCTAAGCTGCAAAGACAAAGTTAAATTCAAAGTGAAAGTGTAGGAAATGATTCTACAAGCAAACAGCAGATACAGCCATACTCATATCTGACAAAATAGATTTCAAGGTTACACAGGTAACAAGAGACAAAGATGGACATTTTATAATGATAAAGGGGACACTACATTAAGAAGACAGAACACTTTTTTAAATATATTTTTATTGATTTCAGAGAGGAAGGAAGAGGGAGAGAGAGAGACAGAAACATTCATGATGAGAGAGAATCATGGACCGGCTGCCTCCTGCAAGTCCCCCACTTCGGACTGAGCCCGCAACCGGGGCATGTGCCCTTGACCGGAATTGAACCTGGGACTTTTCAGTTCACAGGCCAACGGAAGCTCTATCCACTGAGCTGACCTGGCTAGGGCCAGAACACTTTTTAATACATATGCACCCAATCAGGAAATACCCAAACATATTATGCAACTACTCACAGAATTAAAGGGAGAAACAGACAAGAGCCCATAGTTGTAAACCTTTACACTCCACTGACAGCTCTAGATAGATCATCCAAGCAAAAAAATCAATAAAGAAATATCGGCCTTAAATGACACATTAGACCAAATGGATATGATTGACATTAACAAGGCCTTTCATTCCAGAACATAAGATTATACATTCTTCTCCTGTGACAAAAACCATAGGCTAAGCAGGAGGAGAACCATCTCCTGGCCCCCAGGCTCACTCCATCACCACCCACTTCTCTCCAAACTCACAGCTCTTAGAACTCCTCCAAGGTGAGTTATATGTGTTCGTAGGTGACATGAACAATAAACTGACTGTACCATAAAAAGCCCACTTTTTAAGTCTCCCTGTCAACTAAACCAAGTCCCTAGAGTTTAGCATACCCAGTGAGCCAGGTGTACATAAAGCATACTTCCATATGACCAGGCAATCTCTTCCTCCCTGACTGTGGCAATAAATATGCAATAAGAGCCTGTCAGCACACATGCCTCACTGCAAAGGATCAGAAAGAAAATCCCACATGTATTCAAAATTTATTGCATGGTACCAACATTTAACAGGATGCATTTGACTTCTTTCGGAGCCTTTTGCTCCAGAAACACTATTCAAAAGGAAGAACCAACAAATCCTTGCAATGCCTTTATTTATGACCAGTTCCCTCAGAATGAAAACGGCCGTGGAAAATATGGTAGGACTGTCATTATTAACAACATCAGAGCTGGTTTGGTGAATAGTTCGCTTAGCCTCCGACCCTGCCAAGTTCTTCAGGCAACCTCCAGTGCTGGAGCTTGGATGGTCATCTATTAATTATCTAGCCTCAGTTTCAAAGAACAATGAACTTTATTATTTTGCCTTTCATCTTTAAAAAAAACAGTTGCAGGAGCAGACAAGGAAGAACACACAGTTTGATAGGAATTAACAGCAGAGGGTGACTTTAATGAAAGGTTGACAAATTGACAACTTTATATTATATAAAGTACCAGTAACATCTTTTTATTTTTTTTTTTCTTGCTTCAGATCAAGAAAGAGCCAATGAGATAGTATGTGTGGATCCACTAAAAAAAGATAAAGGTCTTTGCACATTGGGAGCACTGACAGCGACTTTTGTCCAAAGAGACATAAAGTCATCCACATTCATCTGCAGCTTAAAGCAGGGAGACACCTAATTTCTTATAATGTTCTCTCAAATCATCCTTACTGTGACCGCTCCCCCTCCATCACAAATCTTCTCTCCTTTCAAAACCCTCTCCTCAGGAACGCACACGCACACATACACGCACAGCTGTATTACAGCTAGTTGGGAAGACAAAGAAGAATGGAGACAAAGATTCTTGTGGTTGATTTTTTACAAAAATGGAAAGAATCGTTGCTCTCCCTCTCCCCTTATATTTGGGTAATTCCCTCACACCTAACACCTAAGCCATATGACTAGCTTTGGCCAATGGAACATTAGCCAGTGAGGTGCAAATGAAGGCTTGAAAAATTCTTAGGCATTGGAGGCACCATATAAATGAGTCTGAGGATGAGACACACAAGGCAAAACCACCCCCGGCTAATACTGAACCAACCACTGGCCATGTGGGTGAGGCCATCCTGGACCAACCCGAAAGCAGCAGCAATTTCTTGAGCCAGCCTGGTCCACAAAACCATGCAGAATAACAACAGTTTCTTTAGACCACTAGGTTTTAGGGCAAATGGTTATGTAGCCTCAAACTTGTCCTGAAACTTCTCAGAAACAGAAGACAGTTGAGTTCAACAATAATTTACTGAATACTTTGTGTCTTTGAAAGATACAAAGATGAGTGAAAAGCATTCCCTGACCTCAAGGAGTTTATAATCTAACTGAAGGAATGATGGGTATACAGATAGTTACAATACAACATGAAGAAGCAAGCATCATTTCCTCCCATTTCCAAAAATGCCTGACATTCCCATTACATTTATGAACTCATTTCTCCAAACAACTTCTCCAGCAACATAGAGCCATCTGGGGCCTTTATAACCAACCATCCATCCATCCATCCATCCATCCATCCATCCATCCAGTGTTCAGACCGACCAGCAGTGAAGAAAACTGATAGAAACCATGTCCTAATGGACTCTATATCCTAGTGAATATAAATTTTTAAACTTTTATGTTTCAGGGACTTTTCAAAGTGCTATAGTACAAACAGATAGATTAAATCATTTAGTGTAAATTACCTTTTAAGTGTATTTAATTAATAAAATACTAGAACTGTAAATGTAAGACATTTTATTTTATATAATCTGAATACTCAAACATCAGTCTGAGAGAGGAACTATGTTGTTTTATTAGCAGATACATTTTTAACTGACTAAAAACTTATTGAGGTAAAATTAGGAAAGAATTAAAAGCACACATCTAAAACGTTGTGTGGTAGGTTTAACATATGTACACATTTGGCACCACCACCATCAAGACATTTCCATCACCCAAATGTTCCCTTCCCAGTCATTGATCTGATTTCCAGAATTACTGATTATACTTATTTCTTACCAATGAAATCATCCCATATGTATTTTTAAAGGGACAAAAGAAGAGATGTGCTGGAAACTGATTGTTTTCACCAATCTTGGTTGCTCTGAAAGGTCAGAGCTATGCACTCATTAAGTTGAAACATTGTTAGTTAAAGCAAACCCCTACTTGTTACTTACATGTAAATTCTTGCTGCCTGTTTATTGTCTCAATTTCCTGCCTAAGGATATGGTGGTTTTCTCAGAGACTCAATAAAAGGCTGGTGAGACCCAGGCATCAGTGGGCAATCTACCCTGGTAGAGGAAAGATGCCACACCTGGTCCCCCAGTTTCCAAATTGATTCTCTTCTAGTCTCTCTCTCTTCATTTTGTGTGCGGCCTCCTTCAGAATTCGAACCCTGAACAGGAACCCTGAACCGCGCTGGATGTGTAAGGGGCTCCAATACGATGAGAAAAGGACTGGATTATGGGAGCTTTACAAAAAAATGCCCAATTATGTGAAAGTCTTCTAGCTTATAGATCAGATACAATGACGGCAGAGAGTGAGCTATGTCTAATACATAAGATGCACTCAATCTCTCAATAAGCACGTATTTAATGAATTAGGGAAGGAGAAAAGGATGGAGGGCTAGGTGAATGATTGTGTGAGTGGGTGGATGGGTGGGTGGGTAGGTGGTTGGATGAGTGAGTAGTAGGTGGGTAGGAGGATGAGTGGGTGGGTAGATGTATGAAAAAGATAAAATTAGGCAAGCTGGGCAAACCATTACAGGGAGAATTTTCAAACTCACAGTAATGCTAAGAATTTCTTTCTGGATATAAGCAGCCATCCTAGTTGATCAGAATATCAAAATGAAAAAGGATGCTCACCACCTTTTATCTTTTCTTTGCAAAAAAAAAAAACACTTCCAAATGTTTGAAAATCAAGTTTCTTAAAGTTATTAAAAATGCTAATCAGGAGGCCAATACTGAGATCTTAAAGGCATCACTTGCACATAGATGCAAGTGCTGATTTTTACAAGTAAGTCTTTTTACAATGAAAACCAAAGGGGTACCCGGCCAGTGTGGTTCAGTGGTTGAGCACTGACCCATGAACCAAGAGGTTGATGGCTCGATTCCCAGTCATGGCACATGCCCAGGTGGAGGGTTCAATCCCCAGTAGGGGGCATGCAGGAGGTAGCCCATCGATGATGTTTCTCTCTCATTGATGTTTCTTTCTCTTTATCCCTCTATCTTCCTCTCTCTCTAAAAATCAACAAAAACATATTTTTTAAAAAACCCCAAAGGGGAAAGAACACTGATTTCTAAAATTCCCACTCCAGCCAGTCTCTGCTTCGATGAACACGTGGAAATTCAATGCATTATCTTCATGTAGCCAAATGCGCTCCACAGATAATCCTTTGTATTTTTAAAATGGCTACACCTAAACGATAAATAGTATGTGTGACTGTCTGAGGTCAGAATTTTTAAACAGCAAATGTCCTAACAGTTGCTGATAAGGAAAGTAGTAACCTATGGTGGAAAATCATGCCTCCTCCTTAATCCAAAATCTGAGCAAAACTGCTGTCCATAAATAAAATTCTATCCTCGAGCTACCTCCCAGCTTCAATTTTTGTACCAAGAAAAGATGAACTGATTCTAAAGAAGGCACAGGCCACAGAACTGTTGCCTCTCCAGTGCTTTGTTCATAAGTGATCTGGACACCAGAGGATTCAGTGCCCTGAGCAGCAGGAAGCCAGAGGACCACACACCTGGCCCCACAAGGCCACTGAGCAACAGCCCCAGTTACTAGTGCTGCTTCCAAATCCATGCTGCCCCCCAATACAAGTCTTCTATGCGAAATGGAAAGCTGCAGACAGCAGGAAAAATGCATTTTGTAAGTTGCCATCATCATCCAGAGACAAAAGTTCAGAGGACTTATTCTATCATAAAACAGAAATAAATTGGTTTATAATGCCCCTCCATAAAATTTAAACTCAGTAAAGAATTCCTTCCAATTTCATTTTACTACATTTCTTATTATTCAAAACATTCTGAAAGACTAAAAAATGTTCTTCCATCAATGTGTTACCCACTCCTGCCACGGACTTGGAGTAGCCTGCCTCCTCTATTGCTGGAAAATGGAATATTAAGACACCAGCACAATTTTAACTTAAATAATTTGCATTAGGATCCCATCATCACATAGACTCAAATATGCTTCATCCTCCAAATCTAATTCAACAAACATTGTTCACTGTGTTTAAGGGGAAAAATATCAATATAATTAGTGTCTGAAAAAAACAACAATTTTAATACAAGTTTTATACAAGTAGCTCACTGATGTTCAGGGACAAGATTCTCCAGTTCGGGGCTCTGCCCATGAGCGGCCTGCTCTCTGCCTCCTACCCCAGTGCAAGCCGCAGTCAGATGTCCTGAGCAGGACAATGAAAACACAGAGCGAGCCAGGCACAGGAGTAATCAAAGGCTATGTATTCTGTAAGAAAGAGAACCTGTGTATTAAGAAGTGGGACGAATAACCAATGCTGGAGGGATTCAAGCTGAGAGCACTGTCGGGGCTGCAAGCCGCACTCTGCAGCTGGGCTCTGGACAGTCACTGAACACAGTCAGCTCCCCTTCTGGCGCACCATCTGTCAGTCAGCGTGACGCTGCAGCCCAGACTCTCTGTGATTTACTCTGAAGCACAGAGCTTAGGGAGTATCTAGAAGTCAGATAGCATATCTTCAAGCTATTTATTATTATTATTATTATTATTATTATTATTATTTTAATCATTTATAAAACCCTAGAACAGAGACACCGAAATGTATACAGACAAACCAAAAAGGCGCACACAAGGTGCGGTGGGAGGAGACAGGGAGTGTGGACAAGGAATTTGGGTATTCTTCATTATGAAAAACTCATCGGCAATAAGACATTTATAAAAAGCCAGGCCCGAAGGTACATGAGACGGGTATTTAGCGGTCACTTTATGAACCACTTTAATCACAAAGCAGTCAGTGCACTATGGATGCCCTGCAAAAGGGGACCAACAGTAAGGCCTGGGGAATGCACTGCTCCCCGGGCCAGGAGAAGCTGGACGTATCTCAACATTAAGTTCCAAGTACCAAGAGACAGATGACAGTTTAACGCAAGCCCAGCAGGATGAGCATTACACTCACGGGGCAGCATTCCAGGGGACGGTAGAGGGATAAGCCCAAAAGAAGAGATGTTAACATGGACTTGGAGGACCTGGCAGCACGTGTCAGGAGACCAGGATGAGGACTCTGACATGACACAGGTCTGTCCATGAAACAGAAGCTACTCCAGTGTCTGAGTCCCAGCAGCTTTAACATGGGGAATTGGTCATGCGGTGGAAGGAAGACAGGGAAGCCATCTGGACGGTGAGGCCACCCACAAGGTGACAACCGCAGGAAACCAGCATCACCCCCGGGCAGAAGGAACAGAGGGACTAGGAGTGCTTTTTCAGGCAGAACTGTTCATGGGAGGGGCCATGTGGATGCAGCAGAGGCCAGGGGGCAGGGTCTGGTTTCTCCCACAGTGCTTCTCACGGGAGCCCAGGGAAGCACAGTGCACATGGGCCAGCACTGGCTCTATGAGGCAGACAGAGCAGGAGAAGGGGGAGAAAGGATCTGAGTCCAAGGCTGCTCCACCTTTCGTCAGCTTTTCTGACTCAGCACTCAAACTTTAAGGAGCAGAAGCATCCTCCGGGAATCTTATTAAAATGCAGACCTGCTGCAGGAAGCCTGCAGTGGGGCTGAGGGCTTGCACTTTCAACCATCTCCCAGATGACGCTGACGCTTCTGGTCCAAGAACCACGCTTTGAACAGCAAAGATCTAACTGACCTAAAGCAACGACTGGACTACATTTAAGAGGAATTCAGCCACATCCTTTTGAAGAATGAAAATACACAAGAATACAGAAGCCTTTCAAGGAGAAATGAGAGAAATAAGCTGAATGCATAGGTAGGTGCATTACTAGGGCCCAGGGCGAGCCCACTGCCTGCACAACCCTCCCTGCTACTCTTCCCACTGGTTCATCAGATCTGAATGGCCCAAGGTTGTTAGGGGCTGAAGTGTGTCCCCCTAAAAGTCACATGTTGAAGCCCTACTCCCAATACATCAGAACGTGACTGTATTTGGAGAGAGGGCATTTGAAGAGGTAACTAAGTTAAAGTGAAGCCCTTAGGGTAAGCCCTAATTCAATCTGACTAGTGTTCTTATAAGAGGAGATTAAAATACCGGCCAAGGGTGCAGCAAGCACACAGGAAAAGGGTCATGTAAGGACACAGAGAGAGACGCCATCCACAGCCAAGGAGAGAAGCCTCAAGAGAAACCAACCCTGCACACACCTTGATCTTGATTTCTAGCCTCCAGAACTGTGAGCAAATACATTTCCACTGTTTAATCCACACAGTCTGTGGTATTTCAAAATAAAGTACGGTTTTTCGGGGTTTTTTTGCTTCTTGATACTACTTTAATCCAGCAAATTTTCACCGCACACCTGCTTGGTGAGAAGCAGAGTTCCAGGTGTAGGCACACAGAATGATAGAGCCAGTCCTTGCCCAGATCCTGCTTCTGTTTCGAGGGAAATACCAAGACCACCAAACTGAGATGATGCAAATTCATCGGATGATGAATGCTGTGACAGAAGTAAAACCAAATGCTGCAAAAGCCAGAGGAAAACAAAACCATTCTACCGGGAAGTGGGAGAGACAAGTGAGCAGAGAGCTTCAAAGTGGCATCTGACAGGCACTGGAAGGGGAAATACCTCAGATGATAGAGAAACGCAGTCAAAAGCCCAGAGACACCAAAACACCCACTGCCAGGTTCCTGCAGGGACCAGTGAGACATCTGGCAAGGCAGGGGGTGATGCTGGGGGTGTGGGGCACAGAGAACTGTGGGATAGGACCTGTGAAACGGAGGAGACCACTGCCTTTGCGGGCCAGGCAAGAAAATTTGGACTTTAATTTTCTAGAAAATGAAAATTAATGAAAAAAAGGAAGGTAGCTTAAGAGGCAAGAGAGTACTTTGTAGGGGATAATAAAACTCTCATTATCTAACTATCTGAGAACTCTCTCTTGAAGATAAACGCACTTTCCACTGTCATTAGCTACTTTCATAGTAACCCCGAGTACTTCATTATCTCACACCCTGCTAACTGGGATGTAAGGAGGAGGTCGCCATCCACCCTGATTTTCAAGCTGGGAACTAGGGTATGTGACAACGGCGGATTAGTGGCAGGACCCAGGGAGTTAGAAAGACGACTGAAGCCTAAGATGCAAGTTCCAAAGGACAAAGCCGGAAGCCTCATCCTTCTCGCCACGGTGCCACCAGCTTGCCTGAGAACAGCAGTGTCTTTTGTCAGACACGTGTCCACCCAGCAACCTTTCACTCTCTCCACCCCCATTCAACATGACCTTGGATTTCACTCCTTCAGAGCAAGCAAAGCCACAGATTAAAGAGAAAGAAAGGAAGTTATCCTTACCTTTTGAGCATCCAAGGGCTCAGGATGTGGTGATTTCCTGGGAAGTGAAGGGACTTTTAAGAGTAATTCAGACTTTAAAGGATCTTTGCCTTCTACACCAGCTTGAGACTCCTTACCCTGCATGGATGGGCTCCCATATATTCCTGAAGCAACTGCTCATGATGCACGCTGACAAACTAGTCTCAAGTCTCAGAACTGGAACAGGAAATATAAGTACTCAGCACAGAGAGCTCAACAATTATGAAGCTCACTCTGGTGGCTGAGAAGATGGGTTATACCCTTCCCTTAGTCCTCTCTACAAACAATACCTATGAGTCTCCTCCTATGAATTGGGTAACAACACAAAATAATATTTAATGTAAACTGTAATTAAAAAATAAAATTTAAGGACATATAAAAATAAAAATATTAAACTATAGCAAACATAATAAAGTTGGGCAAGAAAAAGGAACTAGACAGGTTCTTACTGTGTCAAGAAACGCCAAACTGGTCCTTGTATCTCCCTCTATTGCCCAGGGTATTTGCTCTTGTCAGTCTTCTCCCCAGAGATCTCTCCTTGGATGTTTAGAATTTGGGCTTGGGAGGAATAATAATTAACAAACTGGCAGAGTAAACAGCCAGGTCCTGATGAAGAAGCTAATCCTAGAGAAGTAGTGCTTCACTGGTCTGCCTCTACAAAAAAAGCAAGTTCCAGGAACTGAAAAGATTCATATTTTAACACAGTGTGTACAGAGTAGACCACTAATCTCAAAGTAGGCGTATAGGTTTATCCCCTTGCCATGGCCTTAATAGGCACGAAACACTTCTTTCCCCCTTAACTTTCAGTTCAGCCACGCGATTTGCTATGGGATGCTAGCAGACATGATGTAAACAGAAGCTTGAAATGTGTTTGCATAATGAGGCCTGTCTGCTTGTGTCTTGGCCAAGACCATGAGAAGAGCATGCTCTGGACAACCAGCTGGTTAGAGGAGAGAGACATGTGCAGCCGACCTGGAACCCACAGCCTGGATCCAAGCCCGGCCAAGCCTACTTGAGCAGCCAACCCACAGCCAATCTGTACAAGCATGATAAAATAAATGTTGTTTTAAGCCACTGGGTTCGAGTGGGTTCTACGTAGCATCATGGAAGGGTAAGATGGCAAGATGGCAGAAATATGGGAAAGGATTATTCAAACCTCACAGACATAAACTCATTCAGATTCATCCAGTACACTTTCCCCATCAATTTCCACAGAATGTTTTCAAAGACATCTGAGTAGCCCTCTTCCTCACCTCAGCCCTCAGGCACGATCTTCCGAGAAGGGATGAAGGCAGCCCTTATCAAAGGTGAGCAGAAAACAACTGCAAGAGGGCTTACAAGGTTAAAAGAAGGGAATAACTTGCAACAGCATCCACCTTTCTCATAACCTTCAGCCCCTAGCACATGCCACATTTCTATTTTCCTCCTCTGCAAAGTGAAAAAAATAATAAAATTTATTTTTAAAACATAGAATTGGAATTGGAGGAAGATTTCAGTGTCGGTGTCCATAAGAAAAAAGCAAAAGGAAAAGTTCTGGATTCAGCATAGTGGTGCTCCGGGAGGGTCTCTTTGCAGAAACCACAACCGCGACTACAGCAGCAGGAGAGGCCTGGCAGCGGGAGAGGCGAGGCAGAAGTCCTTCAGGTCACTGCTGCGGTCCCTCCTGTGCTAACAGGCGCTATGTACACTGATGACTTTTCAAATAGCTAACTATTTACTTTCTCTGTTCCCTAAATGGAACGGATCTGAGCCCTCTTTCTTTGGCAATTTACTGAGCAAAGTGTACATCATGCCATGAAAGGTCAAAGGACTCAGAGTCATAGCCTGGGACTGCAGCATCACTCAGGATGGTTGAAGCCACTTATACGATGAAAAACATCCCCATCT
Source organism: Murina feae (assembly GCA_004026665.1). Classification (NCBI taxonomy): domain Eukaryota; kingdom Metazoa; phylum Chordata; class Mammalia; order Chiroptera; family Vespertilionidae; genus Murina; species Murina feae. The sequence goes on from PVJC01001787.1 coordinate 28,685, forward strand.
TTGGTGGTGCTTACTCCATACCTGACTATTCTAAAATATGAGTCAGGTCTTTGTTCAGTCTCCTGCACAAAAATCTCTCAACAAAGGAGAGACTGAGGAAATAATATATTATCATCATAACCAGAAGGAAATGTAAGAAAGCCCAGGACCATCACAACCCACCACCACTGAGTGCAGCATAGCCTCTGGCTTCATGAGAAACAGTCTTTTAAGCCCCAGAGCAGAATGAGCCGCCGGAATGATACATGGAGAAGCTTATGTAACAAGGCTGACCCCACTTTTCAAGAGAGCGTTTAAACACACAACTGAATGGCAAGCTAGGCCTTCAAAAGTTTACCCCCATGAAAGGGTAGCCCGGTGCCCCATTTTCATGTGAAGTGGATCCAAGTTAGGGTTTCGGCCAAGGTGTGCAGCCTGGCTAATATTAGAGGGGGCCTCCAAAACAAGCCTAGGATTCCACAGTCTCTGGATCACAGTCTCTCGTGCATCAAGTCAGACAGATTCAATCAAAGCATGAAATTCAATTCTGAACCCCAAACCTGATGCTGCTGACTCTCTACAGACGGCACAGAGTTTCGATCAACTCAGCAAAAAGGGAGCATAAAGAAACATGTACTTTGAAGCAGAGTATGGAAAATGATGTCCTGTCACGAGTCTTGCCAAATATGCAGACTATCAGCGTTTAACCCTTGAGACATACAGAAAAAGATTCCAAGAAGAAATCGCTGGCTTAGGCATTTCTGGAATCTAACCATGCTCTGCACACCTATTTACAATACTGGCATGGGAATATTTTCTGTGGTTTTGTTTTTTAATTTTACACATCACTTTATACTGCGTTTAACAAAAGCAGAAAGGCAAAGTGGAATATTAAATGGAGTTTAATATGTGCTGAGTCAAAAATGGAAAAACTCCAAGTGAAAGCAAACACCTCACGAATCAACATCATCTCCATGGGTTAAAACACACACAGCTCTAATAGCTCCCTCTCCCATTTCTCCAAAACCAAAGTGTCACTAATCAGCTCCACGAGATTATCTTCAGCAAAGCACACAACAGCCTCATTTGAAGGAAAAGAAAGTTTTACCTATTTAAACCAGCATAGTAAAATTAAAGCATCTTTTTATAGTCCTTACTTTCAAAATATTCTGGGTCTCATTCCACTTATTTGTCCATTCCTTGGTCAATTCTTGAACCTAAAAGAAAAAATACACATTTGTGATTGCTCCATAAAAAAATATTGTGATTTTCTTATAGAAAATTTCCAACTTTCATAGCTTTATGAAAGGATGTACTGTAATGATTTAAATTGCATGGCAATTTCTAGCCCTGAAAGAACCATCCTATCTAATAAAAGAGTAATATGCAAATTGACCATCACAAGATGGCTTCCCCCATGTGGTCAAAGATGGCCACCACAAGATGGCCAGCAAGGGAGGGCAATTGGGAGGGACCCAGGCTTGCAGGGAAGAGAAGTTGGGAGGGACCCAGGCCTGCAGGGGAAGGCAGTTGAGAGGGACCCAGGCCTGCAGGAGAGGACAGTTGGGGGGGACCCATACCTACAGGGGAGGGCAGTTGGGGGGGGACCAGGCCTGCAGGGGAGGGCAGTTGGGAGGGACCCAGGCCTGCAGGGAATAGAAGTTGGGAGGGACCCAGGCCTGCAGGGGAGGGCAGCTGTGGGGGACTCAGGCCTGCAGGGGAGGACAGTTGAGGGAGACCATCCTGGCAGGGGGAGGGCAGTTAGGGGAAGTCAGGCTGGCACAGGAGCAGTTAGGCATTGATCAGGCTGGCAGGGGAGTGGTTAGGAGCAATCGGCAGGTGAGAGATTAGGAACCAGCAGTCCTAGATTGTGAAAGGGATGTCCGACTGCCCAGTTAGGCCCGACTGCATGGTGGGATCGGGACATCCCTCAAGGGTTCCCAGATTGGAAAGGGTGCGGGTTGGGCTGAGAGACACCACCCCCACCCTCCACTCCCACTCTGTGCATGAATTTCGTGCACCAGGCCTCTAGTCATCAAATATAAATGAAACAGCTGATCTCATCCTACATTAAATGGGTTAATTTTTCCTGATTATACTTTAGGTCCTAAGAAATAATGACCGACTTTTCTTTCTCATTACATGTGTGATTAAATCGCCTGGGGTGCTGCAGTTTTCTCTTTAGGAGATAATCTGCTTTTGTAGCTAATTAATAGGGCTTACAAATCTCATTCTATCTTAAAAGGGGGGGGCTCTTTAATTGACTTTTAGTAAAAGCAAAAAAATCTTTTGATAAGAATCAGTTTCTTTCTAGTCTGCTGAAACTTGGGAAGAAAATGTATCCAGCCATCCAACAAAGCATGGCTGGGAGTGGCTTCTCAAAGTTAATGAAAATATTCTGCTAGTTCCATAAAACTTTTAAAATAATCCTAGTGAGTAAATCATTAAGAAGCAAAATGTGATTCCTTATGAAAGGGTAGAAAAAAAAACGAACAATGTGTTCTATGAAAAGGGGTATACCTAGGGCTGAAAGAGAGTGACTTCCAAGAGGCAGAGTGGAGGGAGGTGGAGGGGGGGACACATGCCTTTAAACCTTCCCCCCTCCCTTTCCCCCAGCACTCCTGCTCACCCCCCTCCCCACTGCCAACGGCAGACCATCCCACTGGCACCTTCCGGTCTTTCCTTTGATAAGCTGCCTCATTTCACCAGACCAAAGGGAATGCGCCGAATACCTCTGCCTGTACTGTCACCACACAAGGAAGATCCTTTCCACACACTTACTATCAAGTATAGTGACAGGAAAGGGCGTTTGTGTCTGCAATCTTCCTGAAAGTGTTTGCAACTGAGGAGAAATGGAGGAACTGGACTCACAGTTTATCCCACAGGAAAACCAAAGCATAGCTCATGCAGCTAAATTGAATTGGCCATTCCTTTTACTCCTCAATTTACCTCTAATAGGGATGTACCACTTCTAAGTTAAAATAATGTTTCTTCTTTTTTACTAGTAATGTCAAAGTCTCTCATCTTTTTATTAAAAAAAGAAAAAAAGAAACCTGACAGTGCCCCTCTAGCTTTGTTTTTGCTTGTTTTTAATGGCGTGGTGAGACTGTCCTATCTGGAAGTGGTCGCACACTCCAATTCTTCATCACAAGAGTGATGCCAAGTGCACAGGCTCTGACAGCAGTAAATGCACATAGCTCTCAGGGCTTTTGTTTTGCAAGAACTTTCAGAGAAGACATGTCCTCATGCCTTTTCTCCTTACAGAAGGAGAGAGATCAGTGTGCTGAGTTTACTAATTTACAGTAATACATTAACAGATTCTCACTAGCAATTTACCTGAGAAACACTAAGCATTCAACAATAAGTGTTTCTATATTTCACCAACATATATGCCCTCCCTGAAGAAACATAAGCCAATCAATTCTTTTTCAATTCAATCAAATAATTCCAGCTTTAAACAAATGGTCAGTATGCCTTGGGTTTATTTTACTATTGAATTTAAAGCAAATAATCTCAATTTATAAAATTAAGAATAATGAAAACATATGATATCACCTCTAACAATATGATTAAGTAATAAAGATTTGTAGCCAACTAGATGGCAAACAATTTTAAAAGGTCAGCAAATAAAATAGGTGACAATTTAGAAAATGTTATGAAAGAGATAGGCAGTCATTTCTGTCACAGCATGTATAACACATTCAAATTTAAATGTATATTGGTTTCTATTAACTTACTAGGTATTACTGAAAACTACTATTAAAAAAATTTAAGATTATATCCAGACATTTTAAAGCACTCAAAATTAGAATATGAAGTACTAAATACAAAATTTCATGAGAAAAATAGGGATTAAAAACTAATGATATTATTAGTGCTATTATCATCAAATTATTCATCATAATTACCCAGGGAAGTATCAAGTTCCTAACGACCACCCAATTTTTGTCTTCAATATTGTGTATTCTTGAAGGAGCTTCACCAAGAGAATCCAGTTTTCTTTCTCAGTCTGTTTTAACCATTCAGAACAATAAACAATATCCAATCCAAATATGTTCTTAATGCCCATTTCTCTTTTCAAATAGGGCTATTTGCCCAGCTGGTGGAGTTCAGTGGTTGAGCATCAGCCTATGAACCAAGAGGTCACGGTTCAATTCCCAGTCAGAGCACATGCATGGGTTGCAGGCTCAATCCCCAGGAGGGGGCGTGCAGGAGGCAACAGATCAATGATTCTCTCTCATTATTGATGTTTCCATCTCTCTCTCTCCCTCTCCTTTCCTCTCTGAAATCAATAAAAATATATTTTAAAAAATAATAAATATGAACGCACACACACACACACATACACACACCAGCTCTTGGGATAACCTCTCTTTCAGTTGCTCACTATCACTCTGTCCCTGCCTCAGACCTCACCTAGCTTAAGAGAAACTAAACATCTACCTAGCGTATATCACAACTCCCTAAGTGCTGCATTTCCCTTTGAAAACAAAGTAAAAGAATGACCAAAAGACGAAAAGGTGGACATGATGTAGCTATGGCTAAGCCATGGGGACCACTGCTCTTTCAAGAAAGCTGAGCAGGGCCGCTCTCTGCCCAGGCCTCCTGTCTGCCTGTTTCATCCCTATGGTCTGTGTGTGAATTTCAGTTGTACTTCATGTGCCTGAAATACCCCATTTATTCAGTCAGAAAACACGGTGAGATACATAAAAAGTCAACTATTGTGCTTCTTTAAAATTTATCACAGGTGGGATGGAGGAATGTTAAGTGTGAAGAAGAAAGAAAATGAGCCTCAAATGACAAGAACTAAAAAGCATGTCCTTAAAATAATAGTGAAAGTTATGATTTTAAAATAACAAGAAATGAAGGTATCACTTACTCTTGCTTCATTCTGCTGAAGTTTTTCCTCCATACTTAAGGCTGTGGGGGAGTCTAAAAGGGCAATCTACGATTTAAACCATAAGAAAGCAGCAATTAGTAAACAGCAATAATCTAGAGGAAAGATTGCTCCATGATACAGTAAATTACCATAAGTTGTCAAATAAACTATTAAATACCAGTAAAAAGTATTGTCCCAGACCCCCCAAACAGTTTCAAATCACACCACCATGTCTTTACTGCATGGGCTACATATCTCATAATATTCAAAACCATGATAGCCTGGTAAACCTACATTTGCAATACAAATCAGCAAAGTGAGAAACAGCCATACATGAAATATAACTAACATTTTCCCATAATTAAGTATGACCTAAATACCTAGGACCTAAAAAATTTGTTCACTTTGAATATGCACAAACTACAATGATTCAAAATATAAAAAGCTTAAGTCTTGTTCAGCCACAGGCTTCTGAAATCCATCCACGTTGGCACATGCAAAGAAAACGCATTTATTTTCATTGCTGGGTGATATCCCATGTGCGGTATAGCTACAACACAGTCTATTTATCCACTTCCTTGCCCATGTTGCTCAAAGGTATGAAGATTGATATGAGAACGATAAATACCAAAATCAGGTTAGAACTGGGAGGAAGAAAGTAGATAGAGAAGGGAGAGGCAAATGAAGCCAGGTGGGGCGGGGCGGGGCACACAGGGTCTTTAACTACTTGTAACTCATCTGACAGGTAGGACATGGTGCTTCCTCAGATACCATAAGAAAGAATAAAGGGGGTCTTGCTCCCTCCCCTTCCCACTGGCAACCACCTCTATCCAATTTGCTGTGTAAACTTGCAATTATTCTGGTCATATGCATGCATGTTTTTCCTGTTTATTTTTAAACATGAACACGATTCTGATTATTGCCTTTTTCACTCAACAATATATCTTGGGGAAAATTCAGTACAAATAAAACCACTTCATTCTTTTTAACAATTCCAATTCCACCATCGAGGGGAATTGTATGGATATTCTATAATTTATGTCAGTGCTCTACTATTAGTGGAAATGCAGTTTTTTCTAATCTGCTCTACCAGCCATGCTACAATGACTACCCCTATATTTGCTGCCTACAGTATGCATGGTTGTATCAATAGAATAAATTCCTAAGGGGAAATTGGTGACTCTTCTATATGTACGATTTTTTAAATAGCCAAGTTGTCTTCCTCAGAGGCTGAATTTTTTTTTCATTACTATTTACTTTTCAATTTAGATTTGAACAAATATAATCCCCAATGAGGTGATCTTACTAGGCTCAGTTAAACATTCAGGATAACAAGACTACCCTGGGCCACTCTGGGCATCTACGTACTCAACAGAAGGCAGAGCGGCCAGCAGGGAAGGGCAAGGTATCCTGTGTTCTCTGCAGGACTCCCCACAGCTGTCCAGGAGTACCTGTCTTTGGACATCTTGAGGGGTCGAGACAAGTGTGGGGAACCAGCATCTCTTGTAGCAATGTCACAGGCATATCCTCCAGGGTCCCCACAAGGAACACATCTATTACAAGATTCACTGCTCTCAGGGAAACGCAAAGCTAAGGCTACTCAGCAGCACATTTATAGCTTATACAGAGTTCATCCTAATCCAAATGCAATTCACCAAGCAGGGGGTGTTTTTATCACTAGAGATGATGCCTGGTTATACAGCTGGCATCCCACTTTTCTCCAGTTCACAGAGAATAAAACCAGCAAGTTAACTCCAGGTCAAATTCATCCTTAACGGAGGAAAAGAAGCTTTGCTAACACATTACTTCAATTCGTCACTGCAGGTAGCATGTTCATGCCGTCTTACACAGAGATGATACTCAATATGTATTTTTCATTGAAGAAATGCAAGTGGCAGATATTATAATGACTGCATCGTTGGATACGGTTGACAATTTTTAAAACAATTAGTCACCCCCTTTATAACATGGTTCATTTTAAAGACTCCACTGTTAGAATGTTTCATCTGCAATCAAAGCGAAAACATTCCTACCACATTAACTCAGTAGATAATAACTGATTAAATATATGCACGCAGGTTACCACGATCACCATAACTTTTGGAAAATTATTTTAAAGCACATAAATAAAGACCTACCTAAGTCCTCTCTAAGTGAAATCTTTGGTAAAACTAATTTGCAATTAAGTTATTCTTTGCAAAGTGTCTATTTTGAGGAAAAGTGTTCAGGATTAAATAATACTCATATTAAGTTTATGTGTTAAATCAAGAGTCATACTGCATCAAAACTTCAGCAAGATCAACTCTACTAACGACATTTACAAGAAACTCTTGCCTCCAAATCTTGCCAACATACTTACTGTCTAATCAAGTGTTTTGATATTTGGCCATGGGAGGTGAAAAGGGCATCTCATTGCTTTTTAAGAGCTTTGTAATTTACATATAGTAAAATACACAGCTCGATAACTATGTACCCATTTACATATACATATTATTTCACTATTCTTAATATTTGAATTTCTATATTTCAAATGACATTAAGCATACTTCCAGATGTTCAGAGGCCATTTGTAACTTTTTTTTCTATGAATTATGCTCATATTCTCCCATTCACTTTTTTGTTGGATCATAATCTTCTTAGTTTTTAATAGCACTTCTCATAAGAAAAGTAGTCTTTTGTTGCATGAGTTGGCAATCTTTTTCCTGGTTTGTACTGATTCCAGCGTATTTTCATTATGTAATGTAAATAAGTTGTCTTTACTTATTTCTGTCTACGTGAGCTGTCATAAAATGAGAAAGAGGAATGCAAGTTCCCTGTGACCAATATGCATATGGCTCTATTTCCTGCAATTTTCTACAGTTTTTTTTCTATTTTTCTAGTTTCCTTTTTCTGCAATTTTCTACAGTTTTCTTTTTCTATTTTTATTATTATTATTATTATTTACTTTATTTTTCAATCAGTTTACATTCAATATTGTTTTGCATTAGCTTCAGGTATTGTTTTGCATTAGCTTCAGGTATCCACTATTAGCATAGTGGATAGATTATCATTTACTTTACAAAGTGTTACCCCCAATATTTCAAGTACCCACCTGGCACCATACATAGTTATTGCAATATTATTGACTATATTCCCTATGCTGTACTTTACATCCCTATGACTATTTTGTAACTACTGATATATAGTTCTTAATCTCTTCACCTTTCTCACCCATCTCCCCAACACTCCTTCCTCTGGCAGCCATCAGTCTGTTTTCTCTGTGTGTTTCTATTTTGTTTGTCCATTTATTTTGCTCTTTAGATGCCACATATAAGTGAAGTTACATGGTATTTGTCTTTCTCTAACTGACTTATTTCACTTAGCTTAACACCCTATAGGGTTATCCATGCTGTCAAAAATGGTAAGATTTCATTCTTTTTTATGGTAGGTAATATTCCATTGTATACATGCACCATACTTTTTATCCACTCATCTACTGATGGGCACTTGCATTGCTTCCATATCTTGGCTATTGGAAATAACTCTGCAATAAATATAGGGGTGGATATGTTCTTTCAAATTAGTGTTTCTGCTTTCTGTGGATATATAACCAGAAGTGAAATTGCTGGGTCATAAGGCAATTCCATTTTTAATTTTTTGACAAACCTTCATTCTATTTTCCATACTCGCTGAACTAGTCAGCATGCCCACCAATAGTGCACTAAGGTTTCCTTTTCCCCACATCTTCGCCAATATTTGTTTATTGATTTACTGATGATTACCATTCTGACTTGCTATCTCATTGTGGTTTTAATTTGCATTTCTCTGATAGTTTGAACATCTTTTCATATGTTTATTGGCAATTTCTGTGTCTTCTCTTCAGAAGTGGCTATTTCCTAGAGTTTTGTTTTTCTTTTTCTTTTATGAAAGCTAACATCATCCTTAATTTTAATTATGAATTGCACTCTTTGTTGTGATAAAGTGCCTCTTTAAAGCTCATATGAATGCTGTTTTTACATTGAATTAGCTGGTAGATATTTGCCCACCCTTACAAACATCATATAACTGAGCTTTCCTGTGTGACCATAAGAGTTATCTATTTTAATACTGATATTTCTATTATCTATCTACTATTTAAACCTTATTGATGACTCCAGCTACAAAAATGAGGAATTCATCATACTTTCATCTTCTCTCATTGTGTTTTTTTTTCTTTTATTGTTCATTTCATTTCTATATTGTTTCATTTTCTGATTACCTCTGGATAAATTCAAGAGAGAAAAGTTAAGAGACATTTTCTCTCTGCCAAATTCAAAGCACAGGTCTGAAAATATGCTTTAAATATAATAAAAGAGAACATTTGAAAATACAAAATATCCAAATGCTCAATTTAATTAATCTTCTGAGAAGTACAAATGAATATAATTCAGTAATACCACTACGCATCCATCAGAACGGTTACAATGAAAAATGGACAGTACCAAGTGTTGACAAATACCTGCAGGAACTACACCTGGCACTTTCATATACTGATGGTGAAGTATAAATTGGTATCCACTAAAACTGGACATATGTGCACTCGTAAGAAATGCATCTTCATGTTCACTAAAAGACACGTAGAAGAAAGTCCACAGCAGCACAACAGCACCAAAACAGAAACTTCCCAAATGCCCATCAAAAACAGAACCTATAAATTAGTTGAGAAACATTTATATGATAGAATACAATATAGAAATGAAAATAAATGGCTCTATAACTACATGCACCAAAGTGGATGAATCTCACTAATACAACATTAAGTGAAAGAAGTAAGGTCAAGAATATATACTGCACGATTCCATTTATGTAAAGAACAAAAATAGGCAAAACTAAAGACTAATCTATGCCTTTAGAAGTCAGAATATGGTTACCCTTAAAGGGAAGAGTGGATAATACCTAGAAAGGAATGTTAAAGAGGACTTCTGGGGTGCTGATAATGTTCTGCTCCTTGATGTAGGTGCAGGTTTGATGGGTGATTTCACCCTATAAAAATTCACTGATCTGTATAACTATATAAATGTAATTTTGCACACATCTAAGAGTTCACATACATATATAAATGACTACATATATACTTATCTATATGTAGGAGAAGGGAATCCAATATATGTCAAAATATTTTGTTTTATTAAAATTATGATTTTAAAACTCTATTCAGATGACATTTTCATTGGCAAATACATAAAATTATGAAAACAAATTGATTTTTATTTAACTGTACCAAAATAACCCTAGAAATGGAACTTTGATTTGAGTAACATTCTCAATGAACCATGGCAGCATCCTATATAATAAAAGAGAAACATGCAAATTGACCATCCCTCTGCTATGCTCAAGCCACGCCCACAAGCCAATCAGGATCGAGTGTGCAAATTAACCCAACTAAGATGGTGGCAGCCACGGAGCTGGAGCAAGCAGGAGGCTTGGGTTGCCCCTGGCGATGGAGGAAGCCAAGCTTCCCACCTGCCCTGGAGGCTCTGGCCTCCGCTCAAGGCTACAAAGTTTCAATTATAGAAGATAAATAAATCTCAGGGGGAAAAAAGAAAAAGAAAAAAAGGAGAGGCTGAGAGTTTGGGTCACCAGGGGCAGGGGGCTAGCCTGAAGACAGCTATTAGCCCCTCTCCCAGGCTGGCCAGGCACGCTAGAGGGACTCCCCACCCTGAAGGGGGTGTGGCCATCCTGAAAATGGCCTTTAGCCCTTTACCCAGGCTGGCCAGGCACCCCAGAGTGACCCCCACCCTGATCCGGGACACCTTTCAAGGCAAAGGGCAAACCAGCCAGCCCCCACCCATGCACTAGGCTTCCATCCTATATAATAAAAGGGTAATATGCAAATTGACCCTAATAGCGGAATGACTGGGAATGACTGGTCACTATGACATGCACTGACCACCAGGGGGCAGACACTCAATGCAGGAGCTGCCCCCTGGTGATCAGTGTGCTCCCATAGGGGGAGCTCTCCTCAGCCACAAGCCAGGCTGATGACTGCCAGTACAGCGGTGGTGGTGGGAGCCTCTCCCGCCTCCTCAGCAGCACTAAGGATATCAAATTGCAGCTTAGGCCTGCTCCCCGCTGGCAAGTGGACATCCCCCGATGGCTGCCAGAGGAATGTCTGACTGCCAGCTTAGGCCTGATACCCCAGGGAGCAGGACTAAGCCAAAAGGTGGATATTCCCTGAGGGATCCCAAACTGTGAGAGGGCACAGGCTGGGTGGAGGGACCACCCCACCCAGTTTGGAATAAAAGAATGTGGAAATAGAGCAATGTCATCACAAAAATGTAGACAGATTTTTAATGGGCATGTAAGAACATCTGCTTATTTTATTAGGCATCACAAATTTAATTAATCTAGAATAAACCTATATTACCTCACAATTTATAGCTTCACTAGAGGTCCAATACACGAAATTCATGGGGGGGGGGGGTGCCCCTCAGCCCCGCCTGCACCCTCTCCAATCTGGGACCCCTCGAGGGATGTCTGACTGCCCATTTAGGCCCAATCCCAGTGGTCAGTCGGATATCCCTCTTACAATCCAGCACTGCTGGCTCTCAACCACTCACCTGCCTGCCTGCCTGCCTGATTGCCCCTAACTGCTTCTGCCTGCCAGTCTGATCACCCCCTAACCACTCCCCTGCCAGCGTGATGGAAGCCTAACTGCTCCCATGTCAGCCCTATTGTCCCTAACTGCTCTCCCTTGCCATCCTGGTCACACCTAACTGCCCTCCCCTGCTGGCCTGGTCACCCCTAACTGCCCTCCCCTGCTGGCCCAGTCACCCCTAAACTGCCCTCTCTTGCCAGCCTGGTTTCCCCCAACTGTCCTCCCCTACAGGCCCTGTCACCCCTAACTACCCTTCCTTACCAGCCTGGTCACCCCTAAATGCCCTCCCCTTCCAGCCTGGTTGCCCCCAACTACCCTCCCTTGCAGGCCTGGTCCCCCCAACTGCCCTCCCCTGCAGACCCGGTCCTCTCCAAATGCCCTCCCCTGCTGGCCATCTTGTGTCCACATGGGGGTGGCCATATTGTGTGTTTGAGTGATGGTCAATTTGCATATTAACTGCTGCTTATTAGATAGGATAGTGTGATAATTTATTTTAAATTGGATTCCCATTTTTATTTTAATGTATTGAGTTTATCAAGGAATTTTATCTTCAGTGTGTTATAAAATAGACTTAATTACCTTTTCCATTCTCACCCAAAGACTACAGCAACAAAAATACTTCTTTAATTACAGTAGTACTTAGTCATGCAAAAAATAAATAAAATAAAAAATAAAAGACCACAAAATATAAGACATTCCCTAGGAAGAATTTGTAAAAATTTTAGTAAATTTGAGCTTTTCTGCCCACATGATAAGGCTCCTTTCAAAACTTTCCTCTGTTTAATTTTAAAAGGCTAATCTTTCTTTTCCTTCACTCTCATAACTTAGTAAAATGTTTACTAAAGAAGTTGCACAAGAATTTCCCAAATACTTTCCTTCACATATACAAGTTTGGGTGATGTCATAAAATCATACTTAAACGTTTACTTCAGATGAGTAATGTTTTAAAAACACTGAAAAAGATCCCAACAACAAGGTATATAAGTAAAAATAACTATTGTGTTCGTGTCATATGTTATATTGCCTGATAATAACACATACAGCTGGATTATTTGTTCTGACAACTTCCTTTCACACACAGGATAGCTCCTCATCAGAAAGTAAAATGTATGTGGGCATGTTTTTAAGTGTAATGAGCAATTCCTGCACAACTGCTGTCTAGCATTTTATGGGCAAGAACTTCAGTTGTATTTCAGGTCACAGGAAACTCAGTAAGATTTTCATCCTGTCAATATCTTCATAGGTCAAACCACTAATGGGATGTCAAGGGCATCACGGGCCACATACAGCATTCCATATATAGTAGCTGCTCTAGAGAAGGCACTTGGCACTTAAAGAAAATTAATATTTAGTGATATACTTAACATCTATTTATAGGTTAGGAAAATGGAAAGAAATGTATCTTTGTTTCTTTCTAACTCCAATCTTTTGAAACATTTTGAAAAGCCATCTTTGATTTTAAGAGTTTTGTTACAAGTGTCTGCCAGGCATCCGCAAAATACAGCCCACGGGCCACATGCAGGTGTTTTTGCCGCCTTGTTTTTTTACTTCAAAATAAGATACATGCAGTGTGCATAGGGAATTTGTTCAGTGTTTTTAACTATAGTCCAGCCCTCCAACGGTCTGAGGGACAGTGAACTGGCCCCCTGTTTAAAAAGTTTGATATATATATAAATAACCTGGCTCAGTGGTTGAGCGTCAACTTACAAACCAGGAGGTAATGGCCAATTCCTGGCCAGGGTACATGCCTAGGTTGTGGGCTCAATCCCCAGTGTGGGGCATGCAGGAGGCAGCCGAAGGATGATTTTCTCTCAACATTGATGTTTCTATCTCTCTCTCTTCCTCCCCTCCCTCTTTCTCTCTGAAATCAATAAAAATACATTTTTTTAAAATAAAAGAATGTAACTATGAATGTAAGCTCTGGAGATTATAAGTAAATTCACTGTGAGTAACACAAAGGAACAAGGCCCCTTCCCTAGAATCCCCAAAGATGCTGAGGTGAGGCTGTTCCAACATCAACAAGGCCCCAGCAATATCTTCTCAGCCAGGCTACAGGTATATGTGTCCCCATAACCACCTCTGCAAAGGACAGGACAGAAAAAAGCTCAGAAAGGTGTTCACACACTAGTCTTTCCTTCCTTCTGTTAAAATACATTTGCAAGTCACAAAATGCACAAATAGAATTTTAAATGTAACTTACAAGCACCTCAATTTCCTGCCACTCACGAAGATTATGCTGCTAATCCTATTGCATGCAAAATTTCCATCCATAATTGATAACTATTAGGTAGTTAATCATTTCAGACTTAGTGGATAAAATCTTTCTTACATAAGGAGCACATAATAAATGTAAAGACAATGGAAGAGTGATGTAAAGGAGAGACTGACTAATTCATTCAAGCTTTACTTAGCACTTATTTACACAAATCAATACAATAAGTGAGATAATTATCTCATTAAGATCTAGAAATAGATGCCGTTACTCAAAGAAAAGTATCCATAAATCTCAGAAAAACCCGACCTGATTTCCTTGAGCGAGCAGCGTTTTCAGTCTGGCTATTTCTGCTCGCAGCTCTCGGATGAGTTTGACGTTGGCATCTTCATTAATGGTAGGCTTGTTGATGATATTTTTGGCTCTATTTGCATAGCGGAGAGTACTTAGGGTTTCTCCGTAATTGACATCAGCAGGTGAAATGGCTATGAAGAATGAATTAAAAAAATAATGTATCCGGCACTCTGTGTTTCCTTTATCACAAAGTTGGTTTGTAATTTGAAAGTCAGATTAACCCCAGGTCATTAAATAAATATTCCCTGCCACGGGAATGAATATTAAAAATTATCTAAGATTCATAGGAAAAGCACTCACTAAACTAAATCAAATGTCATTTGGCACTTCTTAAGTGTAGCATCAGCCACCGAACCAATTCTAAAATGAGATATGAGGCCCTCCACTGTAGGTTTGGGAGCTTTCTCTGTTAAAAATACTAGAAGAATGCCCAGCTGGCGTGGCTCAGTGGTGGAACCAAAATGTCACGGTTCAATTCCCGGTCAGGGCACATGCTGTGGTTTCGGGCTTGACCCCCTGGTCCAGGGCAGCCGATCACTGATTCTCTCATCACTGATGTTTCTATCTCTCTCTAGCCTCTCCTTTCCTCTCTGAAACCAAGAAAAAAACTTTTTAAAATATATTGGAAGAAGAGAATTCAAGTCTATAGTAGTGGCCCCTCTTCATTGGGGTGGGGGACATGTTCCAGCCTCTCAGTGGATGCCTACAAGCGCTGATAGCACCGAACCCTGACCGACACCTTCACCTCTTCTGGAAATATGGCGGCAGCTTTGCGGGCAGACACAGCCTCCGCAGTCATTTTTGTATTTTTCAGTCCAAGTCTACTCCTGAGTCTGTGTAACCATCGCTTACTTGCAGTAAATGGCTGGTGTCACCTGTTTCAGGGGACACCTTGCTCAAATCCGTGCACAGGCTCAGTGATGTCTGGTGCAACATGTTGCCATCAGTGGGAACACGTTCTCTGCTCATGTCTTCCAGCCACAACTGTATGCCCTTTCCATCCTAACTAAGTGCTTATCACACATGTGGTCACAACTATGAAGTCTGAGGTGTGACAGCAGAAATAGCACGAATTTCTTTTCTTTCTCCACAATTTCCTAGATAGAAGATTCATTCTCACCATGGATACAATATCAGCATATGATTTTTTAAATTATTATTAAGCTAAGAACTTTCACTTTTCACTTAAAAGAAACCCTTTATGAAGTCTATCTGGCATATCCAAATTACCAGCCTCAGTACTCTTACACTTTGAGGCCATTATCTGGTAAAATAAGGGTTATTTGAACCCGAGCACTGTGATACCAGGACAGTGGATATGATAACTAAGTGGGCTACTAAATGACATATACAGTGTAGAGACACTAGACCAGTGGTTCTCAACCTTCCTAATGCCAAGACCCTTTAATACAGTTCCTCATGTTGTGGTGACCCCCAACCATAAAATTATTTTTGTTGCTACTTCATAACTGTAATTTTGCTACCATTATGAATTATAATGTAAATATCTGATATGCAAGATGTATTTAGGAAACCCCTATGAAAGGGTCATTCAGCCCCCAAAGGGGCTGCAACCCACAGGTTGAGAACCGCTGCGCTAGATAAAGGCATGATCACATCTTGGGTGGGACTGAGCAAGATGGTAGAGATTTTGTCACTGCTACTCAGGATGGTACACCACTTAAAACTTATAAATTGTTTATTTCTGGAATTTTCCATTTAATATATTCAGACCAAAGTTGACCATGAGTAACTGAAAACACAGAAAGCAATTAGGGGAGACTACTATATTTGTGCTTCTCAATATTAAGTAGAAGTTAAAATATTCTTTGAAGTTCTGGTAAAGTCTACCATCTATAAAAATCCAGAGCCTGAAATTTTTGAAAGAATCAGAGTATCCGTGCATTCTTTTCCTCATAAAGCTGTGGTTAATTGCATCCTCCTCCTCTCCACAAAATGTAGGGCTTACGTGGCCACACAATGCATCTGGGGTGCACACCCCAGAGTAGATCCCCTGCCCAATTAATATATGGCAGGCAGAGGTAGGGAGACATGGATACAGGGGAAGGGAAAAGGAGGTAGAAAGTGGGGGAGGAGGGAAGTAGGGTTAAGAGGGAAACAGGGTTTAAGTTCAACTCAAGAATTATCTTCCCTTAGTATCTTTTTCTCTATTCTGTTTCTTTCAGTTAATTAGTGAAAACATAGAAGTAAAGTATATTGCTGTGGTTATTATTTGTTGTATTTATTGGGTCTTTTCTCTTTCAATTCTTAATATTAAATTCCACATGTATGGCTTTAAAATTTTTAAGTAAAAAAGCAAAGTAGATGATAAAGATGGTAACAAATGGTAAAGATGTGGAGAATTTATCAATTGACCTGGGTTATTTTTACTTTACGTCCCTATAATGACTTTCTCCTCTGAGTCACTGAAGTTTCTATCTTTAAAAGATGGAAGTTTCTATCTTTAAAAGTTTCTATCTTGTGCTTTAAGCAGAGAAAAGCTGAGAATTGGTCTGCGCGTATCCCAGCTTGCGTAACGATGAACATGGAAAGTTTATGGAATCGGCAAGAGGGAGAAAGAGTAATACGGTACTGCAGACTAGGTCACAGTTGGTTTTCTGCATGATAGAAAAACGATTTGCTTTCTAAATAAAAAGATGCTATTTCCTAAGGAGACTCTTTAAACTTAAATATCTAACTAATTCTCATGAAACACCATGTTGAGGAAAAGAACATAAATTCTTACTGGCAATCATGATAGTTTTAGAGTTTCCTCCGAGGCTATCTTTTAACAACCACGTCAAAACCGAATCCCTGTAAGGCACAAAAACTTGCTTCTTCTTTATAGAAGGGTTGGCTGCATCCTGAGATAAATCAGCTGCAGGGAGGCAAAAAAAAAAAAAAGAAAGAAAGAAAAAGACAATTATTGAAGATTCTTCCTTCTGATTCTTCCTTCAGAAAACTTTGAAGATACAAGCTCAGTTTACAACACAAACATAATTGCTTTGGGCTAACACAGGACCACGAAGAATAAGAGGAGGCAGGAGAGGAGTGTAAACCTACCTAAGGCAGAGATGACATTGCCCAGCGTCACGAGGGACTTGTTAATGTTACCCCCTTCCTTCAGTCTGACCCCCGTGGCACCAGTGGCATCGGCGCGCTCACTTCCAGCAAGATCGACCAAGTGGATCTTGCTCACGGTTTCACACGGCATTTCAGAATCAAATTTTGCCTGCAGCAAAACAGAAAAGCAAAATTGAAGAAGTTCTCTGATGGTGTTAATGATACAAATGCTAATTATTTTCCACTCCTATGATCTCTCAGCATTGGTTTTGGGGTTTTTAGTTTTGTTTTGTTTTTATTGTTCCATTGGCCTTCTCATAAAAATTTCCAAAAGTAAACTGAATGCCATATGTGACTCCTAAATGTTCTGAAGAACTATTCCATTATTCAAATCACTCAGTGTCTCTCAACAAAGGCCTACTGAGTTTGACTGTAGCAGAATAGGAACCTAGACACTGTGGGCCACTCAACAATGAAAAATATATGTAAACAAATGATTAGTTTTGTTTTCATCTAGAACCTTCAACATTCCAAGCACAATGGCTCTCCAAAAGAGGACCAATGTAGACAGTTATGTAAAAGATCATCTGGCCATTATTTGATGTTCAAACTTTTGCTTCATAAATTATAACATGATCATCTAAGATACTGTATTCCCTGATTCTGAATTTTACCAAAATTTCACTTTCCAAAAGACTTTTAACTTACACTTGATAGTCTGAACCCAAATGCTAAAAACAAATCACCACGTTTTGGTGAAAATGTAAACCTCTTAGAAATTGGGAATGGCCAGATCCTACTCTGAATTAAGTAGAACGCAGGAGAAAAACCAGTGGAATAAGTAAAAAGCAAAGGTCTTGCAAAAGGTAAAGATGTGGAGAATTCATCAATTGGCCTAAGAGAATTTTCCCCTTTTTGTTTTCTCTCTGAAAATGCTACCTTTTGTATCTGGTATGTTCAATGGCTAATACAAGCCAACACATCCCCAAACTCCTAACATTTTATTAAGCACTGAGAGGACCCTACATTTTTGCATTCATCTATTCTACCAGCCTAGGTGTTAAAATATTTGCCTTCAATCATTTCCAAACATATTCAAAACGCCCTCTACCCCTTGATCAGAGTGAATTCTTACATTAATACTTTAAAATGATACTTGTCATTTAATATCATTCTAATAACCATACTCAACATTGTGGGGTGAGCTCTGTGGAGCGATAATGCACCCCAATGAGTTACTTACACTGGCCTCCAGCTGGTCTGACTAGAAATCCTTTATCTCCTACAGAGCTTGCAACAGGAAACTTTTGCTGAATTAAGCACAAAGCAAGAGTTTTCGTGTCTTAAACAGGGCAGAAGCCTGCTAAATATTTCTTAAGAGGCCACATCAGGACATTTCAAATTTCTGTGACTGTAACCACCGAGAAACTCAGCACAGAGCACGTGCTCAAGTCTAACAGGAACTTGACAGTCACCTTTGCCTGCTGCTGCTCCTGTTTCAACAAGGATGGGTCCTCGCTGGTGCTGATCAACAGGTAAGAAAGACCTCAGGGACTCAGCCAGCTGTTCCCCGAATCTGCCTTACCTGAGTGAACTTGATGGTGAAGATAGCATGAGACCTGCTACTGACGTCGTTCATCCCAGTCGCTGCGGTAGTGCGGTTGATATTTCCTGCATCCATAAGTTCTTCGACATCACCATAATTCTGTACTAAGTGTTTGGATAAATCTGAAAAAAAAGGGGGGGTGAAGCAATCTTCCTCATATACAGTAAGTGGAATAAGAAATCCGCCTTTATGAAATAAAACTCAACTGGACAAATCTGCTGGCAGATCTTACTTGTTCCTATAGAAGGATAGTTTACCACACACTCAAAAGCTGAGCCTCCTGGCATCAAGTCCCAGCTCTGCTGCTTGCGAGCAGACTTACAAGGTTATGGCCAAGTCACACAGGCCCCCATGACTCAGTGGTCTGGTCTGAATAATGCATCCTAACACAGGGTTAAATGTTAGCTATTACCATCAGCCTCATTAGCATCAGTCATGGCACCCAGAAGAGAAATGTAAACACTAACTTCAGGCAAAACCAAAAAGTATTTTTTTAAATCCTCTTTAAAAACTTCTTATTCATTTTCTTGGAAACATTCATATAATTCCAAAGCCAAATACTGCAAAGGTACATTTTGTGAAAGGTGACCCGCTACCCCTAATCCTATAACCTATCATCCATGTCCCCTTCTGTCAGGCAACCCACTGGTATCAGTGCCTCCATAACCTTCTAGAAATAACCATACACATACAAGCATTTACATGTTTTAAAAACATGTTTTTCCCTTTCATACAAATGGCAGCATACCAAAAACATAATTCTGCATCCTGCTTTTTTCTATGTCATAATATAATGAAGAATATTCTGTACCACTAAAGGTGATGCCTCATTCTTTTTTTCTTTTCTTCAAATTCTTTATTGTTGAAAGTATTACATGTATCTCATTTTTCCCCCATTGACCTCTCCCCGGCCACTCCCCGACCCAGCACATGCCCTCGTCCTGCCCCCCTACTATCTGTGTCCATTACAGAGGTTATTCACATTTTGTTTCCAATTACAAATAATACTGCTACAAATAATTTTGTACACAGGTCTTTTCAAGTATGTGAAAATATTTCTGCAGAATAAATTCTTAAGAGGTGAAATTGCTTGATCAATCACATTTGAAATTTTGATAGATACTGCAAAAATTGTTCTCCACAAAAGGCTATTTACACCTGGCAGTAGCAATGTACAAAACTGCATGTCTCCCATCACTGTCATATCAGGCTTTCTTACATCTGCCAAAGGGTAACAAATGTAATCTTGAAGGATTTTTATTTTGCTTTTCTCAAGAAGGAGGCTGAGCATTCTTTCCCCTATTTAAAAATCATCTGTATTTCTATTTCTGTGAACAGGCTATTCACATCCTTAATTCATGTTTCCACTTGGTTGTTGGACCTGTCTTTGTTGATTTATGGGAGCTCTTTACATATTAGAAAAATCAGTCCTTTGTCTGAAACTTGAATGGAAAATATTTTTCCCATTTTGGAATTTTCTTTTTACCTTGTTTTTCTGCCAAGTGTATTTCTGCCAAGTGTAAAATTTTATTTTTTTTATCACTTCAAATTTAACACACTCATTTCATGGTTTCTTGGTTTTAAATAAAAATTCTTTAAAGTCTTTCCTTCTCCAAATTTCTGGAAATAATTAATAACTCATACTCCCCCAAAGTTTGAATAGAAAATTTATTAGAAACTAAATCCTCGTGTACTGACATCAAATTCTGAATGTTTAACCCTGTTTGATTATTCTGTCTCTTCACAAACCAGCTTTATAATATGTTTTAACATCTGATAACACGTTAAAGACAAAATCTGAAGCATAAATAGGCTAACTCTATTAACAATAGTAGCTATTCCACACTCCACAAAACAAATACATAATCATACACCTTACTTTGGGGGAAAAAGGCAAAAGTTCAACTGGAAATTTAATAAAATGCAGATGGGGGTCCTATTGGTGCACATGATATCTGCAGGTAAAACTAATAACCATAACAGGAACATCTACAAACCCATGACCAGTTCTCAGCCTTGCCTCCAAAAAGACACACACAAAAGATGACAGCCACACTAAAGCACATCCCTGTGTGTGATTCCGACAGGCCAGCCATCACTCAGCCACCTCACTCAGAATGAGTGAAAGCCTTTTTTAATAAGAAGAGCATTAAATCCAACCTATTTTTTAAAGAATTAGCAAGGGCCATCCCCTTACCCATCTATACTGGTGACATTCCTCACAACTGACCGTGACAGCTATCGGAACACCAATGCTGAGAACCTCAGCACAGGAAAGTCTGTAAATGACTTTCTCAAAAGGCAAGATGTCTCAGAATCTCCTTATGGTCACGCTACATTGGTGTCAGTAAAAATATACCACCAAAAAGCAATGCCATTCAAAAAGACAGGTTATAGGGTTGCTGATCTTGCCTAAGATCTTTGGAAATCAATTTCCAGAGAGTTCTTAAAGCCAGAGGAAATCTATTGGCAAGGCCCAGAAATCCAGTAAATGCCCAGTGAAGTACAAATTTATTAAATAAACACTGTGTATTTAACAGCATGGCATTTTTACTATAATAAACTGCCAGAAATAAATAAATTTTCTATATCTCATCATTATCCTACCTTTTTCTTTGAAACTATTATTTTTGAACAAATTCCCAATAAGAATAAGGCTGTGAAATATTCATTCTTACCCTCAACATAAGGTCCTTCTTTTGGATGCTCCCGGACTCTTAAATTGAAGGTTTTGGATGACTTCCGCCTAAGTAGGTCTCGCACGCGTTCATTATATATCTCTAAGTAGCTAAAAATTTTAAATAGAACTGAATTCAGAAAAATTATTTCAGATATTAATAGTAACAGTAATTAACAGCAGCAACATGCATTTATGGGTGCTAACGATGCATCTGGTAATAGGTTAAGTATAATATGAGTTTTAATCCCAACAACAACCCAGATGTGAGTGGTACAATTATCCGCATTTTATAGGTTAGGCAATGGAGATTTACGGTGATTTAGACAAGTTGTCCAAGGCCACAGAGCTACTGAGAGGTCCAGCAGCAATAACCCTTGACCGCTACATCTGTTCTCAAAACCACTGAAGGGACTGGCTCTTAGAAAGGTTTATTTTCAAGGAGAAAAAGACACCTCAATCACACAGGCTTATTTAAAGAGTACATTTATAGTGATCCTACCAACATAAAGAAAAACACAAACCATATTCAGCTAAAAGAATAAGGTAAGTGTATATACTGGGTATATACTTAAAACTCGAAAGCTCACTCCATTTGAGCAAAACATCTAAAAATGAGTGCTTCTGACCATTCTGGGTTATTTCTACCAGCCTCCCAAATCCTAAAGCAAACTGTACTCAAGAAAGTCATTGCATGCAAACATAGGAGCATAATCAATGGACACAAGAATCTGGGGGTTAGGGAGGAGGGGGGGAAGGGCAAGGGGAAAAATGGAGATCTATCTATCATTTGTTGTAATACTTATCTATCATTTATTGTAATACTTTAAGCAATAAAAAAAAATTAAAAAAAAATAAAATCAGAAAAAAAAGAAAGTCATTGAATGTAAATGAGTTTTGAGGTTGATGTCCTACTACCATAGCAGATTCTCCCTTCAGAATCCAGAGGTGTTATCCATTCCTGATGCCTCAAGGCAAGCTCCAGCCAAGCTCACCGTGCACTCAGGCCACGAGCCCTACCTGACTTCAGTTCGAAAAGACGCTTCATCCCATCTGGTGGTTTCACTGATCCTGCTGAAGAGCCCTTCACATATTCGAGGTATTAAGCCAGAATCGCCCTGCAGTGGGAAAGGGGAAGGGCAACAGCTGTCACTTGATACAAAAGCAACTGAATCTTGTCTGTGTTTTCTGAATATGTCTTGTCTGTGATGACTGAATATGGGTAGATTGCTGAAGGGGACTCAGACTCAAGGGTCCGCATGCCACCCGAAGCCTACCACCCAGGGCCCAAGTTACACCATTCCCCTTCCCCCAGAACTGCTTCCTACTCTCTGAAATAAGAGAAATGAGCTTTCTAATTTCTACGCACTGCGATTATGGCAATATGTGGTTAGCAGCTGTTAATCAGTTAAATCATGGCATGCAAACAAACATATGAAAACAAGAGGGTCTACAGCTATAGAATCAATGTTAAAAATCAGATCTATAACCAAGGAAGCTGAAATTCTTTTGATGCACTAATCTCTACACGGGCCTTCCCAGGCAGGAAGAGCTTAATACAGTATATTACTTATACAATGGGGCATGATCAATAACTTTCACATTCAGTCGGCATTACCAAGCTGATGAACAGGTCGATATGAAAGATGAGGCAAATGGTGTTAGAAAACGAAACTTCAGAGCTTCAAAGTTTTCTTTCAAAGTCCATCCCCATCTTCCCTCAATCTCCCAACACCGCCCCCCCCCAAAAAAAAAACAACAAAAAACAAAGATCAGAGTTGTAAGACGTTTTTTTTTTTCCTTTATACCATTAAATCAGTGCCAATTCTTATCAAGAAAAAATAAATAAACTTTTACCATATTGTAAGTTCTTACTTTACAAAATAAATTTTTAAAAAATACACAAATAGTACTCAACTGTTAGGTCAGAGCAGATAGCTGTAATTTGAGGGCACTTTATAAATGTTTCACTTACAGAAAATAGCTCCAGGGAAATTTAACTTTTAGATGAGTTTTTTTCCAAAGGCACAGTAGGAGAGCAGGAAGAGAAAATTAATGATAGAAAGCAAATGCATCTGTTTGTTCCTCCCTGTTTATTCTTCCCTGCTTTTCAGCACTGGGGACTCTCCTCACAGCATCATCTACTAATCTTGTCAAGGAAAAGCTTGGAGTCAGAAGCCAAGACACATGGAGTGACCCAGACTCCTGACTGCACTGCTACTTCCTTGCACCACCCAACCATTAGTACAAAAGGCACCACTGTGCCGCCAGCAGGAGCCTGCGTCCTCTGCCAGCATCTCCATCTAGAAGAGTCAGTGAACAGTTTTCACTCGGACATAAAAAAAGGAAAACATGGCAGTACTAGATCTGGAGAAAACACAGACAAGATCAAGTTCCTGCAACAATGCCTGTTTTTTTTTTTAACTCCTCCATATTTTGGGGCAAATATAATTCTAATGTTTTCTAATTTATATAGCATAACTACTAAACTCTACATACTGTGTTTATAACCTTATACACTCTATATAAACTATATAATTCGAATCATTTTTATGTATTTGTTTGATTTATATAGTACCTTTTTACCAAAGAGTTAGATTTTCTTTTTTACATTTTTCTTGGGGGAAAAAATGTTTTAAATAATTTTAAAAAGAAGAGAGTTCAGTAATTTTATTCAAACTGTTCTGTTGGCAGAAAAGAAGAATAAATTACTTAAGGGCCCAGTACACTTTTTTGATAAGATTATAAAGCCTTTAAAAATGGAAAATGAACTGAGGCTTGCATCCATTATTCATGCTTATAAACTTAGAACTGTTTCTAATTTAAAATCTCTGAAAGGACATTTAGTCCAACTTATTACTGAGTTTTATCTTATTGCTGAAGAATGATCAGAACATGAAAAGCAAGTTATTACAGACCAAGCAGATAAAGAGACAATTCTATCAGCCCGAAGAGAGGGAGAATGAAAAATGTTCTTCCCACAGTGTAAACAACGTACAGAGTTTCCCATCATCGTGTAAGACTTTCCCGATCCAGTCTGTCCATATGCAAAGACACAAGCATTATAACCTTCAAATGCAGACTTCACAACATCTGTGCCAAGGGTTTTGAAAACCTGCAAGCCACAAAAACGCAAAAGATATTACCATGGATTTTAATAAAAGCCCCTTCAGTGCTGACAATATTCTTAAATGCTTTTATCTCAGAAGGATTACACCACATAAATAAATCAATGCTGAACAGTTAACAACAATAAATTTGTGTACCCCAGTTTTTAATGAAAAGACAAGTTTTTTAAGCAAGCAAAAGCAACCTCCATTCTTTTTCCTACTTACATTAACAAAAAAAAAACCTCCTTAAGTAAAAAAATGTAAATAAGGCAAAGTGACAATCATGTACAGAAGCAAAGATAATTTAAAAGCATGCTGATGTACCATTTCAGAATTAAATAAACTTATGAAGTTATTCATTCTATCAGAGCTTCCAGAAACTAAATATTCAAAACCTGGAAGTCACAGCAGCCAGAAGTTATGCCGAAACTATGCTAAATCAATGCCATCATTTTAAGGGTCAGGCTAGTCATCAAATCAAGTGTCTGAAGGCGGATGAGGCAGAATGGCTGAGCTTCCCAGAGTCCGTCCAGATGATTTTTCCTACTTGGATGTTTGCCCACGATGAAGAGGACATGAAGCCGAGCTGTGTGTCCGTCGTGTCCGTTGCGCCATATAACTGCAGTGGACACTCTGGGGTGAAGGACAAATATTTCACCCAGAAAACTGATATAAATGAGGCAAGTCAAGATGTGTGGCCATCCTATTTCCACCTGCCTGGGAAGTGGAACCAGCAAAGCTCTCCAAATCCCCACAAGCCCTCATGTTGCCCCACCCTCCTGGATTAGCATACAAAGGGCACGTAAAGCATTAAAAACAATGTGCATCAGCCACTGCAGAGATATCAATGGAGGGTGTGGATCCCATCCTGTCAGAGCCAGAGAAAAGTGAGGCACTGCTCTGTGGGGCCATCATAGTCCAAGACGGCAGCCTCATCCACCCCTCGGGAGTGCCCAGACCCATCACCTCCCCTGCAGGGAGCTAGGGCCCTCCATGGAACACCTCCCTCTAGAAAGGGCTAATACACATGGGCCACCTCCAGCTCAGCTCCACAGAAACCGTCCCGGCTAACAAAGGCCAGTCACCCAAGGCCAAGATAAATCACAGCCAGCTGGACTCCTGCTTGCTTCAGCCACCATTTCCCGCCCTTTTGTTTGGACTTTGTTTCCTCAGTCTTGTCTGTAATTTCACAAAGTATCATTTCAATCGAGTCACTTCCACAAATGACCAGTCTCATTCATTCTGAGTTAATGCTTACCATTCCAGCTTTTAGGAACTGATGTTTTCTGTTCTTATTTTCAAATTCTGATGACTAATCAACTCTCAACTGTACTAGCAGCTCACATTGCGCTCATGGATGTGGCCTCATAACAACGCTGCAGGGTGAGTAGTGTTGGTAGATCCCTTTTTCGGGGGCAGAGGTTAGGTCATGGGGCATTCAGAGTGAGTGGCACAGTTAGCATTTGCAACCTGGCCCTTCTAACCTAAAAGCCTATGCATCTAAAGTCCCCATAGCCATGGGTCCTCTTCCCATACTCTGGACACCAACCACAAGGCCCCTATCCTACCTGGAAAGATGCCTTTCCCCATTCTCCTCAACCTCCCCTTGCCGCCCCCAACTTCTGTGAAGAAGTAGAAGCCAGGAATCTCAGGGAGACTCAGGGCTCCAGACCACCCACTGGTTTTCACCATAATATATGGAATATGAGGAAAAACTCTCAATCTTTCTTCAGTTCTCTCTGATTAAACAAAAGGAATGCATCATCTTTAGCATTTCACAGAATGCCAATGGATAGGAAGAACAACCTCCCATACAGCTCCCAAAGAATAAAGGAAGGAGCTCCTCACATACTTTTCTCTGGGCTAAAACTAAGTCATGGAAAATACCATTATTAAATCAAATTCAAGTTATCCAAATGAAATTCTTCCCTAGGGCTAAAATCCATACCCACATTTTGCTACTACTGTATTTTCCCCAAAGCTAACTCAGCTGGGATTCTCTGACAGCTGGTGGGGTGGTGGGGTTGGAGCTGGTGGACATGACTGTAAAACGAGCCTACACAGTGCAGATCTGGAGGCGCTGAGACCCAGGCCTGGCTCAGTCGCAAGTAACCCACCCAAGTTGGCTTGGGACCCAGAGAAGCAGCCAGACACTGCCCACATCTCCCAGGTCCTTGGCAAAGAAAAGAGGGACTCATCGCAGCTCCCATAAAGGAGTCACTTACCATCATCTACCGCACAGGGTAGGGAGGGAAGGGCTGCTTTAAGAGAATGCTTTCCCTACTGGCATCAACCATGCTGAGAGCCTCGGTTATCCAAAAGCCACTTTGCTTCTTGACTGAGTAGACTTTACAGCTGATTGCCAGAGTAATCCAACTTATCACAGGACCTCACTTTAGGGAAACTGCCCACAAGAGGGCAGTGTTAAAACAAAAGACTTCCACCAGCTTATCAACTGGGAGATTTTAGGTTTCAAGTTTCTCCAGAGGTGCAACAAGGAACAGGTTGTGGGAGATCAAAACCTCCCTCTGGAGTTTTGAAGAATCATTAAGAAAATTAGACCTTATGTAATGGACTTTAATTTACATGAGTTTAGCTTTAAATAGCTCACTGATTTTTTTTTCCCCCAAATCTAAAATAAATTTGGTCATCTTGGTATTTGTTTAAAATTAGGGAAACTTGACTTGAACCAGAGTAATTTGCATAATATATTTTCCCAAGATATCTTTTTTTATTTTATTGTTTTTAATCTTCACCCAACGGTATGTTTTTATTGACTTTAGAGAAAGAGGAAGGGAGAAGGAAAGAAACATCAATGTGAGGAACATGGATTGATTGTCTCTATATGCGCCCTGACCAGCCACAACCTAGGTAGGTGCCCTGGCCAGGAATTAAGCCTGTGTCCTTTGGTGTACTGGATAATGTCCAGTCAACTGAGTCATTGGGCCAGGGTGAGATGTTTTTCTTTTTTTAATTAAATTTTTTTGGGTGACATTCGTTAATAAAACTACATAGGTTTCAAGTGTATAATTTTATGATACATCATTTGTATATTACATTGTGTGTTTATCACCCAAAGTCAAATCTTCCATCAACACATATTTGACCCTCAATACCCTTTACTAACCCCTAACACCTCTGGTAACCACCATACTGTTATCTGTGTCAATGAGTTTTTGTTTGTTTTTCTTGTTTATTCATTTGTTGTATTCAATTTTATATTCCACATATTAATAAATCATGTGGTTCTTGACTTTTTCTATCTGACTTATTTCACTTAGCATGATATTCTCAAGATCCATCCATGTTGTCACAATTGGCAGTATTTCATCTATTCTTATGGCTGAGTAGGAGATATATATATATATATATATCTTCAGATCTTATAAACCTTTCAAAATACCTTTATATTCAAATGAAAAAAAAGGAGGAGGAGGAGGAAAAGAAGGAAGCAGAAGAGAAGGAGGAAGAAGAGAGGAAAGAGAAGAAAAAGGAGGAGGATTAAGCAATAAAAATAAAAAAAAAGAAAAAAAAAGAAAAAGGAGGAGGAGGAAAGGAAAAAGGAGGAGGAGAAGAAAGAGAAGAAAAAGAAGAGGAAGAAGAAAAAGGGAAAGGAGGAAGACTAAGATGATAAACATGCTAAGTTTGCATCTTCCCCTGTTTATAGCAAGAATACAACCTGTCAGCTCAATTCCTGTGTCAACTATGGCAGTATGAAAACTTTAGTCAATATTTGGCATTGAAGCCACTTTTAGAACAACAGTTATTAAAATTAGGGATGAGGTCCTGACCAGTGTCCTCAGTGCTTAGAGTGTGGGCCCTTGCACCAAAGGGTCACAGGATCAATTCCCAGTTAAGGGCATACCAGTATATCTGGGTTGCAGGTCGATTCCCAGCCCTGATCAGAGTGCCTGAGGAAGGCAACCAATTGATGTGTCTCTTTCACATCAATGCTTCTCTCTCCTTCCCTCCCTCCTTTCTTCCCTCCCTGCCTTTTACTCTCTCTACAAAGTCAATGAAAAAATATCCTTGGGTGAGGGTTAACAAAAACAAACAAAAAAAAAAAAAATAGGGATGAGGGAAGATTACCTTTTTTTAATAGAGTTCTTAAAAAAATAGGAATTTTCCTACATCTATGCCGGTTTTATTAACACCTGGCTATACTAGAAAATAGTATTTACTAACATATTTCAAGACTTTTTTAGTTTTGCAATTTAATGGAACAATCTCAGATTACTTCAGAGAGTTAAAGAACTCAAAGCATCTGAGAAGAACATCGCATACACACCTGAACCATGAAAATTATCCTTATCAGCTGAAAGCTTTCACAATCTAAAACTATTTTAAAATTCTGGGCATTTATTTTTATCTCCCAAAAGAGCAAACCACCAATCTTAACTCTTGAGGAACACGAAAATGTCATCTGTTCCTGTAATTTAATCACCATCAGCAAACTGAGTTCTTTCAGTCAGCGAATGTTTACTGAATATCTCCAGTGTGCCAGGCATGAAGTCGCACACTGCTCTCCTCTCTGTCCCTAAAAGGCTTCAAATTCAAGTTAAATGAGAGGGGTATATAGCTGCCCACTAGGTAAGTTAGAAGTGGAGACCTTCATGGCTCTTCACTCATCCTCTATTAAAGACATTCTTAAGACTATAGAATGAACTATTTTCCCTTAACAAATTCCCTCATACCAGTCACTTCATTCGCATTGCTATATTAAAGCCAAAATCTGGATTCCAATATCTATAACATTTAATTCCTCACCAGACTCCTAGCTACCAACACTTATTAATCCAATTACCTAAACATCAAAGTTATTGCCACTCACTCACTCATTCATTTACTCATTCAACAGGGATGCCCTGTCCATCCCTCACTTACAACACACGAATCCTTTTTTCTTACCCCCTATATAGCAGCCCAGGATCTCAGCTCTACTACTGTCAGGTGGATTCAGCCTATGGGCTCCAGCAAGTTATTTGAGCTCCCTGGGTCTCTTCGACAAAGAAAAATGGAGCTACAGTTTACCTCGTTTGGTTCTTATGAAGATTAAGTGAGACAGTGTCCTTGAGCACCAAGCAGTTTCTGACACCAATACAAACTCAAGCAGCATCGGTTCATCTTTCCTCTCCTGGCGCCTCTTTCATACCAGGCACTTCATCTCTCTTTACAGCTCCCATTCTCACTGTCCTTTCTGTATTTCCCTGATGCTGAATCGACATCTTCTGGATATAATCACTCCAATCCTCTCCTTTGAACAACTTATCTATGCTCACAACCCATCTTCCTTCAACATTGACATTGTCTCAGAAAGCCAATCCATTTCTAAACCAACTGAATTTCTCAACTGTTAAAATGCATGTACATAAACTGGAAATTATGCTCAAAAATTCCGTTTCAGATTCAGAGGTCTGAGATAAGTCCTGAGATTCTGCATTTCTGATATGCTCCCAGGCAAGGCCGGTGATTCGGGTACATGCACACATCAAATTGCAAGAAACCAGACAAGATGCCATCACATGAATTACTACCCGGGACACGATGAAATTCTTAGCCTTGTTCATTAGGAAACACGCGAAGACCTGAGGCAGTTAACAGGGCAAGAAGAGGCCCAGCCGTGAAGCCCATGTTGTCCCACACACGCGTTGGTGCTTCTGTACCCCCACTCGGCTCAGACACCCTCCTTGACCACCTAGGGAATGCCCTTGTTCCTCTGCTCCATGAAACGTTGCTATGACAGCCTCCTGGGAGGATCTTTGAGTCTGTTCTCTCTGCCCTTGTCATATCTACATTTAAGGCTAGAAAAGCCCACAGGAGAAGTTTCTTGGACAAATTCCAGATTTACTCCAGGTTCTATAAATATTTTGGACAAATGTTCTTTCTTTCTAGAATCCTTCTTCCCAGAACCTATAATAATCCGCTCCAGCAGGGAGATGTGGCCTGTGTTTGAAGTCTACGTATTAAAGCTCTCCTCCACACATCAGTTAAGGCTAAGTGCCTTAGTTGCTAAGATTCGCAGCATATCAGTGTCTCCTCAAAAATGCTTTATTTACAGACTCCTTCCAATCGGTAGTGTCAAAGTTTTGAAACAAAAGTTATGATCATCATGCTTAGATAAATAAAAATAAACCTTTTGGGGATTGAGTTCTCAGGCTTAAGATATAGAACAACCAAAAAGCTAAGTTAGCGATGACCCATTTTGTATAAATTGTATTTTTCAAAAATTGTATGTTTTAAGAGGTATAGAATAGGCATGTTTTTCTCGGTATGAAAAATAAACCAAGATAAAGATTCTGAAAATATCTTACCATTTCTTGTGAAACATAATCTGGACTTTTTGTATCAGCAGAATAAAAAGAAAAGTCATAAGTGAAGGTTTTGGTCCGTTCTCTCCCTGAGTCCCCAGAGCCTCCTTCAGGTATCTAGAGAGATATGATATGATGATAATAATAATATAAGAAGAACACTGTCATTTGACAAATAATCTAAATGGTTTTCTTTGTAAAAAATATACAATGATCACCATTTCTCATATATAAATTCTAAGACGCATTTAATTCCTCCTGACTGTGTGCCACCAAATGGAAATAAATTCAGAGTCAGTCTATGATATGACCAAGGCTACTTCCCCGGATGTTTTACCATAATTACTTTATATGAACCAACATTCCAGCCAAACTCTATTGTATCCCTCCCATCTTCTCCCATCTTCAGTGCTTTCCACTGTCCCCTCTACCAGAAACCACCAGCATGGCGGGTAGGGGAAAGCCGGGGAGGGGATAGGGGGGCTGTATAACTCCAGGGGGTGCTATCCACAAAGATCCTGCTGGGACTGGAGTTCCCTAGAGTTGTATGATTTTGTGGCCCCACTGCAAACTCCAGATCAGAGGCTTCCTCTTCCATGAAGCGTCCCTTGGGCACTCCCACCTCTGAGAGCCTAAGACTCTCCAAGGCATATCATATTATTGCAAATGGTTGCATATATCTTGCCTACCTTGGTCCATACCTAAAGTGAATCAAAACCCATGTTCAAAAATCTTCATATGATGCCAAAGCCTCACACAGCTTCCAGGACACATGCTGAATAAATTCAATGAGCATCATATTTTTCCAACATAATTCAGACACTATAAAGAAAAACTGTCAAGGTTCTTATTAAAATGCTAAAAGTCTGGGCATATGATCTGGCTATATCAGTTGAGGAAATACTTGTAATCTCAAAAAAACAACAAAGTAAACAAGGAAAATAGACTCCACTCTGCACAAAGAAAGGAGGCCTCTCACTTTGTTTCAGTAAATGCAATTTTTTTAATGATTAAACTTTTGCCACAGCACTGTGAGTACCCAAAGATTCACGAAGCAAAGCCAAGGAAAGATATCTAATAGCAGGGAAGGGACGAGTGGAGACTGGCCGAAACTGAGGTGTGGGAGGTCAAAGGAGGGAAAGCTAAGTGTGAGCCAGACAGAGCTAGAAGGTACAAGGACTCAGGTCAGTGGAGGAAGAAAGACATTCCAGTGGAGAATGCCTCAGGCAAAGGGACACCAGAGCTTCAAAGGAGGCCTATCCAATTATCTAGGGCACGGCCCACGGGAAGCCAGGAGCATTCCCTAGCTCCTATCACTGGAGATCAAGTTGCACCACCGTGAAATCAGATTTCAAAGTGTCCAGTCTCTGGAGCCACAAATTAAGAGAAATCCAACCTGAGACGGACCTGCACTTGACCATGGAGCAGCAGGCCTCAGAAATGCAAGCCTGCAAGTTTACGCCAAGTATCTAGAGGAGGAAGGGGAGGAGTCCATAAAGCTCCTGACTTATTATTAATATTACACCCTTATTTCCCCCCTAAGTAAAAAGTATTCAGGGACTTAACAAACTCACTGATCAAAGAAATGAACAGGTCATTGTAACTGCAATAGGAAGGACTTGACATCATAGAAAATTATTTTTTCAGAAAAAAAATTCAGTGTTTTTATTTTTCATCCCATAAATTTTGAATAGTACCAGATCCTCTTGCAAAGTTTATAAACATCTTTTTTTTTTTCATTAAAAATAAAAACAAATCAAGGGCCAAAGCTTATTTAATCATTCACAAAATGTAATCAATGACCAGGCTAAGGATCCACCACAGGATACAGGATAAAAATGCCAGGGTCTAGACTAAGCCAGTGAGCTCACATGCCAGACTGAGAGTTTGGTCTGGTTTTCAGATCAAAGGAAACCAGGGATGGGAGAGGAAATGGGATCAATCCTCTTGCTTCATAATGGAGCCCAAAGCCAAGAGCAAGTTGACATGCCTAACTGAACTGAGAAAGGAGTACGGAAATGGCAGAAGCGTCTTATTCGTCCACAAGTCATTATAACAGACATGGGGGCTCATGGAATGGGAGCAAGGGCAGGTTGCTACTTGCCTTTAAGTTTGTGATTGTTGTTTTGCTTTTCTCCATTTGTATAATGAATTTGGCTTCCAAGTCCTTTTCCCTACAACACAAAAAATTCAGTTTGGTTAGGAGAGAAAAGACTGTTAAAAAAAAAAAGCAAACTGTGTTACTTACGTTTTACATATAAGAGTTTGTTTTTAAAGGGCATCTGAAGCACAATCACTTCACCACTCCTCCCAAATCCTTACGAA
Source organism: Murina feae (assembly GCA_004026665.1). Classification (NCBI taxonomy): domain Eukaryota; kingdom Metazoa; phylum Chordata; class Mammalia; order Chiroptera; family Vespertilionidae; genus Murina; species Murina feae. The sequence goes on from PVJC01001787.1 coordinate 61,814, forward strand.
CATCAACATGAAGACACACAAAATAGATACACCATCAAAAGCTAAGACCGACAAATAGAGTTGTCCAAACCTAGAAAAAATGTCTAACTGTAAGTTAAAAGGAGTGAAAATGAAATGACAGAAACTACAGAGGCCTGTGAATCATGAAAAAAGCAGCCCACTCAACTGGTTATAAAAAGGAAGACCCTTTATCCCTCCACCCAAGATGAGAGCTCAGAAGGAAACCGGAGTGAGTCGTCACAACCAGGTGCTACTTCTAGACGCAGCCAGGGCACTGCCCCTACTTTCCACCTTCTTCCTATACCCACTCAGAAGAGGAAGCCAAGAGAACGCCTGCAAACGTATAGTTTCCTAGAATACATGTCCATATCTACACAACAGAGTGTTACATCGCTGAAAAAGAAACGAAGAGCTCTATACACTGCTATGGAGTGGAAGCCAGAATCAACTTATTGTTGAGTAGGTAGTGCAAGGTGGAGAAAAACATACAAGGATGCTACCTCTTATATTTAAAGATAAAAAGGATAATCTGTTTTTTCAAAAAGCTACCTACCTCTCCTTCTCCCTCTCCCTTCCTCTCTCCACCTCTTTCTCTCTAAAAGTCAATCAATGAATAAAAAATGTTTTAATAAAAGCTACCTATGGGAAAAGAAGAAAATGTAGTGGAAGGGGCAGTGATAAAAGACAGATTTCTAAAACAACAATAACGAAAATGCACCTTTATCTTTAAATCACCTTTAGAATGACAAAAATAAAAGGAAATCTTATACATTTTTAAAAAAGTTTTATAAGAGTTTATCAGAGTTTATTTGAGCCAAATAGAAGATATGCCAGGAAGCAAGGTCTCAACAGACTGAGAAAAATGCTTCCCAGGGTTGTATTTTAAAATAACCTAAGTTGAAGCAAATAAACCTAACTGTGCACTGCACAGTAACAAAGAATTTTAATTATGACTGTAGGCAGGAATTTGACTGTAGAATGTAGTGGGACATAGCAAAAGGAGAGAAAGAACTGTAAAAAAAAATATGAAAGCGTTTTCAGTAATCATATTTTGGGTGGGTAAGTATCATCATTCTGAGATCTGTTTGTGTATTATGGGATAATACATGAGTAATTGTGTCAGTGCCACTGAGAAAGAAAAAGATACAAACATAATATTCATGAGGTTAAATAAAAGCTCCATCATCCTAAATATGAATGGGAAGAAACTAGCATGAACTTTATGTAAAACTGATAGAGCCCTGGCAATGGAGAAGGTCAGCTGCCCATTTACTGAGGAACTGAGGGTTGTCAGCAGCCATGCGGTGAGCGTGCAAGGGCCCCACCCCAGCCACACCAGGAGCAGGCTGGCACCTTAGAGTGCAGTCTTGAGAGACACCAGACTCTTGACCTACAAAACCTGTTAGATAAGAGTGTTTTAAGCCCCTACATTTGGGGTAGTTTGTTACACAGTAAGAGCTAACTGATACAAAGGCCATGTCAAAAGGATCCAGGAGTCAACTTGAGTAAGTTCCTACTGGCCAAAGTTGAGCAGCAAGAAGAAGAATAACTGCAGAGAAAGACACAGAATATGCATAGGTTCATGAAGTCATAATTAAGAAATAAAAACTGAAATGGCCCCCTCTGGAAGATCAAAAGAATCACCTCATTATTTTGAAAACTAGAAGATAAAGGGAAAGAATCAAGCATTTCCCTGGCATTTCCCGAACAATCTGCATGCCAGAGCAACCAAACAATTGCGATAGTTGTTGAGGAAAAGTTCCTTTTCTCAAGATTTCCAGCTAATAAATGAAGATGGAACGAAAACACTGGAATATCACCATCTTGCAACCCCCGGTGAATTAATGGTACCAGGGAGTGACCATCAATGGCTGCTAACTGCACCCTCCAGGAGACAATCAGACATGCTGTGCGTGCTGCCTGAAGGACCAGCACTCCTGCCCAGTAGTCTCTTCCCTTGGGAACCACCAGGAAATTTGGGGGGCAGGGGGAACACCATCAACAGTGCAGGGGGCAATCAGCACAATCCAGCTTCTGAGAAAGCTGACAGATAAATGAACTCATTTACCCAACAACAATAACAAGTTACAAGGAATATAAAGGTGGAATAGTAATCTAATTAAAAAGACTTTAAAGGCATAACCAATTGGATCTCAATTCAAACAGAAAAGGGTGTTTGAAATTATATGTAGAGAATGTTAACGCTGGCCAGGTATTTGATGACATTAAGGATTTATTATTACTATTTTAAATATAATGAAATGTTTACAAATAAAAATGATATGATGTCTGGGATTTACTTCCAAATAACCCAGGGCTGGAGGAAACAGGTGCTGGTGGCATCCTGGCCACCTCCAGATGAACAGGCACAGAACATGTTGTAAACACCACTCAGAAACTACAGTGGATTCCCAGAGAACCCATTTGACTTTTCCAATCCAGTGTGAAGAAGTGGCTCTATGAAGCAAACAATGGCTTTAAAAACATGCAAATAAAACCCCTCCCATGTGCAAGGTGCTTCCACTCCCGCCCCCCACCCCAGGGACACCCCATGATAAGCAAATATTTCACAAACTAGCCCCTCTCCTGCAGCATTCTACTGCGGAAAGTACTGGTATATCCTACCAGCAAGAGAACTGCATGGGTGAGGTTAATACTGAGCTGGCCACATCTCAATTCTTCCCATTCCTACATGAGTCATTTATTTCTCAGCAACTTGCTAACCTAATTTGTCTACATCTTTCATTTCAAAACCATTATGGAGGTACAGAACCTGTGGAGGTACAGAATTATGGAGGTACAGAATCTGTGGAGGTACAGAATTACCCAGGGATCTAAGATTAGAAGTAATCCTGATAGGTGACCACAGCACTTGTCAATTCTTGTTTATAAAACACGAAGCAATGCAGCTGCTACCATGCCTGCTGCCTGGGCTGGAAGCCAGAGGTTAAGTAATGCCCCAGCTCAGAGCCTTATACCTGTAAGGCCCAGCTCAGAGCCTCACAGGGCTTTCCACACTATCATTTTATTCTGACCTGTAGGTCAGCACAAAAGCACTTTCCTAGTTTTAAAGTAACATCCATTCTGTAAAAACACTAGGAAAGATACTGACTGACAGACCACTATGTAATGAGACCATCTTTCTATTTGAACTCCTGAAATCAAAACTGAAGAGGCGAGGTGGGTTTCAAAGGTTTCACCACCTCCTTGAGGCTGTATGATCCAGGTGTGGTGGTGGGGGATGGTGACAGGTCACTGTTCTTGAGGATCCCTAGTTGTCCTCAGTTTCTCAATAATAATAGCTCTGTGCCCCAAAAGATAGGCACCCCGGCTCAGCCCCTTATTAGTCAAAAAGTAGCCCAGGACCCAGCAGCAGCATCGGCCCTGGGGAACTTGTTATAATGAGGGACCTCAGGCCCTACCTCATACCTACTGAATGGAGGGGACTTGCATTGATTCCAACGAACACAGGTACTCTGACGTTGTATTAATATGACAGAGTGATGACTGGTCTTCCATTTACTCTCATGAAGTAAACTCCACAATTTTGTACTTTGTACACTGGGAAACTTGCCAACTTTGTACTTCGACCTTTAAACTTACTTTTCAAATTGCATGGGAGGATATGCATGCAACCTAAGTCGGCTGACACCGTTTTCACCCTTTGCTCTTAAATTGTACATTTGCTTCTGACCAAGAGTAACAAACGCTTGATATATCGGGTCTAAGTCGTCACCTAAGTGCCATCACATCCAGGCTCCCCCATCCTCACCACTCTGCCCGCTGTGGGCTTCAGCCCTTTCCACCCCAGACTGTTTCCCATATCAGTGTCAGGCTGCTAACAGCTTGAAGTCATTTTAAAAGGAATCACAGGCCATCGAGATTAGAGACAGGCCATCCGTTCCAGAAAGGAAATCTCACAAATAGCAATGTCCTATATTATTTTCTTCTTAAGCAAAAAAAAAAAAAAAGCAAAAGATGTATCTTTACTCCAAATACAATCTCGCAGTACAATATTTATAACAAAGATGCTAGCTAGAATTTTAGCCACAGAGAGCAAATCTCACTCTAATCCATGAAAACAGTTATGGAAAAGCCAGTGCAATCTCCATAGAGCAGTTATTAAGTGTTGAAACGAACCCTTTAGTGCATGCATCCCTTGTAGATTGCAGGACGGTTGTCAAACTTTCATATATTTCAGAGAGGACGGGAAGAAAAGCTCCAGGCCCTTCGTTCCCTCCACACCCTATTGACCAATCCTGCCCAGCCCCCTGACCCACCGGAGACTGCTGACTGCTCACGGCCTCCCCTTCACCCCAGGTGACTTCAGGGCCCATCCAACAGCCTTACCTCCCACTCTCTCACTCCCACAAAACTTTCAGTTATTTAGTCCTGCCCAATCTACCCCCTATTTACCAACGTCAGCCACATCTCCCCACTCTGTAGCTACTGTCTCATGTCAGGCCACCATCACCCCTCCCTCTCTTTCCTCCAGCCTTGCCTTCTCCCATCCACACTCCACTCTTACCATGAGTCTTCCGTGCTTTAAACGTCTTCAGTGATTTCCCAAAGGCTATAGGATTAAATCCAACTCTCTGCAGTATACAACATCCTTCATGATCTGAAGGTCAACACTGTGTCTGTCCTAGCTCCTCTCCTGGCCAACTCCCAGACATCCCTCCAGATTCAGCTGAGACCCCACACCCTTAGACAGCCTTTGCAAGCCCTCTGCCCCACCCCCTCATTAAATGGCCCAACTGCTTGTTCACCCACCAGACCATGAACATCTCAAGAGTAAGAACTCTGCCAGCTTGGGTGTATATCCCCAGACCCTGGCAGAGTATCTGCAATTTCGAGGTGCTCATGAAATGGCGTTGCGTGTGATGCACTGACTGACTGAAAGGCTAAATGAATGGTTCTACCCCAGCTTACTCTTCACCACGTGCATCTTCTGCTTAACGCCATGTCTCTTACTAGTTCCCCCAGCATCCTTTGTTCTTGCTTTCCCACACTGGACAGTATCCTCCCAACCAAGGAAGGCTTGTCTCAGGTCTAGTGTGATTCACTTACCCTTCATACACCTACCTCACTTAGCCCACTTATATGGGTTTTACTCCTACTGATGCCATCCCTCCAATTAATCTAGAGAATCCCAGAGAAGAACCCATATTCCTTCACATTCCACTGAGCACAAGGGGGCAACGTTCGCAATCTCTCTCAGTGCTTTGTCTCAGTCCTTCAGTTGAAAACTATAAAACGCCAGGCACTGAGAGTTCCTCTGGCTCGGGTCAATTTCCTCTGACATTTAAGAAACATGGGAAATAAATCTTGACATTTTTCTCATATTGAGGAAAATAAATAATCCTAAAATACTATTTGAACATTGCTTTGATAATAGAGCAAAATGAACTATGTCTCTCCCTGGCCACTTTAGTGAATTGGGTTTCTCAACCGAAAAGTCAATTATGGTTCCTTCATACAAATAAGTAATTTATTTGAAAGGTCTGCAAACTAGATCATGAGATGCCATAAATGAACCAGCTGGAGTAAGTATACGGAGTTACAGATCAATACTGGGGTGGAGTGAGGTAGGAAGGAAAGAAAAATATGTAAAATATCCAATCAGAGAAAAAGATAAAAATTACATTAGCTCTCAGATATGTAGTAGGAGAAAGCTTATTAGAAAAAAACAACAGCCTTATATTAATTCAAATATTTTTAAATGTTTTTAAATTATCCAGCAATTCTAACTGGTTCCACTTGCTCACTGATGGTATGGTGGCCACTCCGTAATAAAGAGCCTGACTGGACGGTGCTGAATCTCCTGAGCCATTAGCTTGGAAGATCCTAGAAATGGGCTTATTCACCCCGAGTTCTGAAGTCAATCAGTACCCCACCCCCCAAATTCACCTTAAAACTTATATACCAGGAACCAATATTTAACTGAGTTCATACTGCAGGACGCCCAACAGCAAAAATAAAAATAAAAAACTCTAATGTAAAAAAGAACGGGTGACCTCCCCAGGTACTACGTGGGAAGAAGGAACGCTGTTGAGTGGGAGAAAGAACAAGTAGCAAAACAGTCTGTCCATGCTCCAGTCTGCAGTGCAATAAACATTGCACGTCCATGCTTCCCAATGCCCAGAACATCTCGGAACATTCCAGAAAGAATGAGGAGGAAGCATTAGCAGTGGTTACCTCTGGAAACCAGAGGGGGTGGGGGGGGAGGGGTAGGAAATGAAGTGAATATTTCACTGCTGGAATTTATTGTAGCATGGCTTCATATTACTTTTATACTGAAAATAAACTTAGTTAATTCAAAGCCCAAAGTCCCTAAATTAAAACTTTGGGTGGCTCCTCGGTGCTCTAGGGCTGAGTCCATGTCCTTACAAGGCATGTAAAATGAGGGCTGGCTTATCAGCCTCCTCTCCTGACTGCCCAGCCATAATGAGGACCGCACCTCCACCTGCACTTCACACCACCCTCACCATGGATAACCCGGTGGCTGCCCCGATGTGCCTTTCCCTTTCCCTGCCGTCTCTGCAGATGGTGCCCAACATTCAAAGCCAGCCCAGATTCCCCTCTTTTGGGCAGCATCCTTGATCCCTGATGCTCAGTGGTTTGCTCGGTCCCTCTGCTAGACCCAATAGCACTTCTCTTTTTCTCTTCTATCAGGGTTCCTGATAAAATACAGGATGCTCAATTAAATCTGAATTTCAGATCAGCAAATAAATTTTTAGTATAACTATATCCCAAAAATTGCATGAGACCTACTCATCCTTTACAGTTGGTCGCTAGCCCTGAGGAGAACAACATCCCTTACCCAGGGGTGTGCACCCAGAGGGCAATTCCCAGGAAATGCATTTGTACCGACCTCCATTTCTCAAGCTCAGAGAGTGATTGAGCTGAGTCTTCAATGATACCCTCAGCACCCAGTGGAGTACTGGAGGGCCCATAAATATACCGCCTCACTTACGCTGAAGTGTGGAAACAAACTCAAAGCGAGCTGTTCCACTGAAGCTGGGTTTTCCATACCCTTTATGGCTGGGTCTGAGCCCTCAAGGACTCTGGGTCTGTTGACTACACTTAGTTGCTCCTCTTGGTATCCATAAAACTCACAACTCAGTTTTTGAGAAAAACCCAGGGGAGACAGATACTGAAAAAAATTACCGAGTGCGTTTTTCAGGCAATCACCTTCCTTTCAGCTCCTCAGAATGTGCTTCACCACACACTGGTACATCCAAATGCCAACCTAGAGGGGCAACCAGTGAGAAGTCTATGCGGCCTCCACTCCATTCCCCGTGGCCAATGAATGAGCCAAGGACAACAGAGCTGTCAGGCTCTGCTGCTCTGAGTGCCCCATGCTAAGTGCACTCCGCTGACCCCTGAGAAAACAGGAGGGAGCTATTAAGCTGAGTCTTTTACGATCTTCCCTGGTCTACAGAGGGTGTAATAAACCTAAAACATTAGGCAAAGAGCCAGCTGTTAAGGTTGGGATCCCAGAGAGGCAGAGGAGTTTAGCATGCAGGGTGCTCATTAAGGTGCCCTAGGGATGGGTCAACACCTGGAGGGAGGAGGAAGCAGAAGCAGGACTGGGCAGCTGTGGCACAGGCCTAAACACAGCCTGGGTAGACCCCGGAGGCAGTCCTAGAGCTACAGCAGCCCTTCAGAGATGAGCAGTCATGGACTGTGGGCTGCCTGGCAAGAGGCTGACAGTGAGGACCAAGCCCACATTACCCCAGCAGCTGGACAACAAGCTTCAGCAAAGGAAGCTCTGGGCAGCAGGCCTGGGGCCCACCGCACTAACCCTCCTGAAATTCATGCTGTAGGGCACACTGACACGTGGCAGCCACCATCCCAACTCCCCAGCAAAGCGTGATGGGCAAGAAAGAAGGTGGCTACTTTCTGTTTCCAGTTGAAGTACAGATAAACTAACAATCAGAATTGTCTCAATACAAATGAGTTGCCTTGAGATGTGCAGAGTCATCATTAAGGAGGTTTAGTCAGAGGCTAAGAAATGCTTAGCTGGGTCACTGTATGGGAAGATGTGTGTATTCATTCCATCCACAAATAGTTGGTGAATACTGTTGACATGCCAGATAATGCTCTCGGTGTAGGGAAAAGTGGTAAAGGATACAACAAAGTCCTCCTGGAATCTGTACTTTAGTGAGGGGGTTAGGAAAAATGAATACAATAATATTCTGGATACTACTAACTACAGTAAAGAAACAAAAGGATGAGCAGGGCAGAGACAGGGAGACAAGTAGTCAGAAAAGACCTCACCACAAGGACTGTGGGAGCAAAGACCTGGCCAGGATAGGGCTGAGGGCCAGGCAAGATCTAGGGAGAGTATTTCAGGTAAAGAGAACAGCAGGTGCACAGGCCTTGGGTCAGGAACCAGCCAGAGGTTTGGGGGACGAGCAAGAAGGCCTGTGTGACTGCAGAAGAGAAAGGGGATGCAAAGGGGAAAATGAGGCCAGAAAAAGAGGCAGGCCTTAATGGCTTTGGTTCAATGGCTAAGACTTTGGAACTAAAATGTGATATGAAGCCATGAACACAGGAAGGTTTTGAGTATAGGGGAACAGAATGACACAATCGCACTTAAGTTTCCAAACGATCCCTCTAGCTGTTGTGCACAGACTCTAGCGGGTGTGTGAGTGGAACCAGAGCACAGTGAGGCGGGCCCACAGGAAGTGCTGGGCCAGGGGTGAGAAGGAAGATGCACCCAAAAGACAAGGGGGCCAGATTTGGATTCCCAAGCCCTGCTGATCCACAGAAGCATCTGAAGAGCTTAACCCACACCCACCAAGTGAAAATCCCAGGCCAAGGGACCAGGAATCTGTGTATTTAACCTCCCAGATGCTGATGACTAGCCAGGCCTAAGAGTCACTGCCCAAGTGTGTCAGTGATCCCTCCTCACCTCTGCAGAGCTGAGACTCTATACAGTGAGAAAGCTTAAACGCCTTTCAGCTCTGAGATGAAGCTTCGCTAGATGGTCTTGGCCTGTCCTCATATGAAGCCCAATTCACCTGTCCCCAACTCCAGACAAAAATCCAGAATGAGACTGCCTTTTGGTTACCACTATTGCCCTTCACCTGGAGCCTCTTGTCTGCACCCTGCAACACCAAAGTCGCTGAGAAACACTGTGAAGTGGGGACAAAATGCAAGGAGCAAGACAGTATGAAAACTGTTATCCAGTTTGTGGTAAAACAGCTATCAGGGGTAATATGCACATTACTGAGTATGAACCTAAAGAAGGCTCATAACTGGCACCATCCCAGAAGCACAGGAGTGAAGTTAATTCACTCAGGGCGTCAGGTTTAATTCTGCCATGCAAGCCTGGTCCCAGGTGAGAAAAGCTGAAGAATGTCAAACATTAAAAAATTCAAGCTCAAAACCATAAAAAACTAAATGCTGCTCAAGACTACAGATGATGACACTTTCACTGGTAATTGTGGATACTCTGCAGGGGGGACAACTGCAGCAAAGATGGTGAAGGGCTTGAGAGTCAAGATGAGGCTCAGGGAAATGGAGCGCTTGACAGAAAGAGGATGAACTCAGAAGACAGGAAGAGAGCTCGCTCAGGACCTCCCCTCACACAGAGAAACTGAGGCCCCAGAGGGTTAGGGGACTCACTCAAAGTTGCTACTAATCAGCATTGTGAAAGGTTAGAGGAATTAAGCAAGAATCAATACTTCTTAAAAGCCACAAAGAACTGCAGAGAGCAAAGCCAGCCCCCTAAAGCCAGCCCTCTAACCTGATTTCAGCTAAGTCCTCCCATGGGGATACAATGGACCAACACATTTAGGGAATCCATACAAATAGCACTCTCCACACAGGGCACATAGTCACTCATCTCCCCCATCCCATTCCAAAGAACTCCTCCTTTCAGGACTCACAAAGACCCTCATCATGCTGGTCCCTCTGCCTGCATTATCCTTTTTTTCCTCCCTCACTTTTCCTTCATGGCCCTTAAAGATGTATCCTCCTCCAGGAGGCCTTCTCAGACACCCCCTAGTCAAACAAGTCTGTGAATATTCCTTAACACACCACAGCAGTTTCCAAGTTCTGTTTACTGTTGGTCAGCATATTTGTCTTTCCCACCCGTCTAGCTGCTTCCTGAGGGAAGACAGTGCCCTAGTGCCCTACCTTTTGTACATCCGCAATACCCAGCAGTCCCTCCATACAGCCAAGCACATGGATGAATGAAGGAATAAGCGGTCAAGGGATGAATAAAGAGTTGAAATAAAGAAAAAAGATACAATTCTTGAACTCAAGGACTAAAATAAAATCAATGCTTCAAAATTTATTATGCCCTAGCCAAGTGGGTCAGTTGGTTGGAGTGTTGTTCAATGCACCAAAAAGGCTGTGGGTTCGAATCCTGGTCAGCCCACATACATAGGTTGCAGCTTCAGTCCCTAGTCAGGGCACATACAGGAGGCAACTGATCAATGCTTCGCTCTCTTCCTCTCTCTCTCAAATCAGTAAACCTATCCTCGGGTGAGAATTTTTTTTTTTTTAGCTTATTATATACATTTTCAATTTTTAAATGCAAATGTGTCTTTCCTATAAATATCAGTTAACTTGGCAGATGTTAACTCCAAAAACAGAAACGAAGCTTGGCTCCTCCTGCAGACCCACAGCTGTGGCTTTGACTCAAGGACCAAAGGCACAGGGACCTCTGTCTCTTCTGAGACACAAAAGGAGGAAAAAAGGATGTGCATATGACCGAACTTCTTCAATATGCTTCTCCAAAACACACAAACAACATATGCTTAAAAGTGGACGTTTAATGCCCTAACCAGTTTGGCTCAGTGGATAGAATGTCGGCCTGTGGACTGAAAGGTCCCAGGTTCGATTCCAGTCAAGGGCATGTACCTTGGTTGTGGGCACATCTCCAGTAGGAAGTGTGCAGGAGGCGGCTGATTGATGCTTCTCTCTCATCGATGTTTCTAACTCTCTATCCCTCTCCCTTCCTCTCCGTAAAAAAATCAATAAAATATATATTTTTTAAAAGAACACTTATTCATACTTCATTTTGTTTCTTTTTGTTCAGACATTGGACCAACTATTGAATGCCTTGAGATACTCCTGTTTAGTACTGCAATACCATGAAACATAAAGAAATGAGTGTTCTCTGCTCTTACCTACCCATCATTGCAACCCTCCTTCCAGATTTATCTGTTTTAGAAAATGTTCTCAGTGACAGCTTTCAGGGGGAAAAAAATACACACACACACACATAGATATATAGATATATAGATATATAGATATATAGATATATAGATATATATAGCTGGCCTGTAAAAAGAAAATTGATTCCTTGTACTATACTACCAGCCAAATATACCAGCTAGGAGAAAGACATGCTTCAAAATACTAAATTGCAGAACTTTTTCCTCAAAGGCTTTCATTAGAGTCAGAGTGGAACAAAATGCAATTGTGGTCTAATGTATCGTCACTTTTTCACCAAGCACAGCAGCCGATGTCACCAAGCAGACTGCTTTCATAACTGTGGGGCGGAAGCACTGGCTTCAGGACCTGGGTTCTAAACCTGACTCTCAAACACTCTGTCACTTTGGCACCTTATTTAACTTTTCCAAGCCTTGGTTTCCTCATCTGTAAAATGACTGAATAAAACCTACCAAACACGCTGCTAAGAAGTTCTAATTGTGCAGCAATGCTGTGGGTATTAAGCTATCTTGATGTATAATTTTTTTTTTTCTGATAGAAGTGATAGAAGAAAATAGGTGATCGAATGCCAGGTGTGCAACAGACAATCAATGCGACATAATTCCTGATGACCTGCTGCACCCCACACCAGTTAAATCTGGCTCTATGGGGTGAGAAGCCATCAGTTGAGACATGAGGCCAGTGTCCTAACCTCCTGGTTTCTCCCATGTTAACCACCCCATGTTAAATACACCAAGTCCAAATGAAGTCACATGTGCTAAGCCCCAGGTCAGTAAACCAAGATTTAACACCTAACCTACCTACAATGTCAGCCTCTCCAGGAATGGAGTCTTAAACCAGTCAATGGGGAGTTTCCTGGTCAACACCAGTGAGGCAATCTGCCTGAAAAATCCTGCCTGCCATCCTGATATCTCAGGAAAGGTGACCGGTACCTGAAACACTGCTGTAGCTTCCTGGTCCACCTGCTTCTGCCTGTGCAAGTCCGTCATTTCATACAGCTCCTCAGAGTTCCTTTCTATTTCAAGGATGGGATCCTGCCTGATTCACGAATTGGTAAATGAAGTCCAAGATCTTTAAATTTACTCAGTTGGAGTTTGTTTTTTTAAATGTCTCAGAGGGACAACCTGGGGTGCCTGCATATTCAGATAGCACTACCAAGGCCCAAAGGAGTAACAAACCATGATATGGACCTGGGCTAAGTCAGATGTGAGAGGGGGAAAAAAGACCACGCAGGCCACCAAAACCATCAGCAAAGAAGGCAGGCCGCATGCACAGAACCAGAGCAGCGTGGCCAAGCACATCAGAGGCCAAAGAGCAGTGGAGGCCCTGGATTCCTAACTGACCGGGTGCTTAGTTAGCCACTGAGCCTGTCTACCCAAGTGGAAAATCTACTGAGACCTCAGAGGTGGCTGTGATGCAGAGGATGGATGTGAAGCACGCAGTGAAGGACACAGCTCACACAAACGCAATCACTGTGCTTATTCAGCAATAACAGCACAACTCGCAGAAGCCCCTTTCGAGCTGTACCTTAGCTTTTAGGGGCTCCCGTCTCCCATGGCCCCTCTATCCTGATTTTTGTGGCAACCAGGTAAAGAGCAATCTCAGTAAGCATTCAATGAAATTCAAGGATGCTGGGGGCACAACTATGAAATGAGCAAAAGGCACTCAAAGATGTTACTTCCGGAAAATACCGAAAACACTAATATTGTGGGAGAGTGACATGGGGAAATGGTCTAATGTCAAGTTTTAAATAAAGCAAGTAAAGGAGAAAGATTTTTAAACATTCGTGCTAAATTGGGAGTTTTACAATGGCATCCAGGGCTAGGACTGTTGCATTGTGCTCTAAAACTCTTTAATTAGTTATCAGTGTTTTAACCATCAGAGGATTTTACATAAAAATCTGAATTTCTGATTCTCTGGAAATATGAAAGGACAGGGCACTCCTGTGTCCCATTCCACAGTACAGCAGGGGTGACTTCCTGCCTGTCCCACCCAGCCCACTGGGGTCAGCTGCACCCCAACTGACTCCTCAGGCCCTGGAGTTAGGACCTATCTAGGAATTCCAGAGATTTCAGAGAAGGGATTTTGCATTTAACAGGGGAAAAAATAACTTTTTAAATGATTAACTGGCAACAAATTTAAAGGATGTGATTGTCACTTCATGCACTTCCTGTTGAGTTGAGTTCTCACCCATGGTCTGTAAAGGAGAGAAAGCAATGAGGATGGTGGCTGAAGTGATGAAACTAACCACTTATGACTTAACCCAGCTAGAAGCAAACAAGGTTTGTTTGATTTGTTCAGGTCTTCCAATTTCTTATTGAGGATTTATTAAAGAAACCACCAGTCAGGGACTTTCTCTATCATATTTTTCTGTCTTTTCAGTGTGGGCTACACCTCCCTAATTTACAATCCCTGGGACTCTTTGCCAGTATTTTCCCCTCTGAGGCCCTTTGAAGAATGAAGCTGCTATTGCCCAGAGCTGTAATGCAGAAGCACTGTTAGCAGGTTGTTAACACTCAAGAATTCATCCATCCCAGATTCCTTGAAACTGAGTACACTGCCAATTTCAGGCAGAAATAAAAGAAATGATCTTGTCATCAAGCCAAAAGGGCCTGAGGTAAGAAAGTCCTCTGATGTCACCATGCTCTTTGCAATAAGATACAGACAGAGCAAAACAGTCTGGCCTCCTTTCTGTGGCTCAGCTGAACTGATCAGCCTCTGCACAATAACGCAGGCCCGCTCCTTGGACAGCCATATGAGGTCGAAGGAAGTCTCCAGTTGCACCTGGCATAATCCTTCCACCTCTAATTTGGACCTCCTTTCAAAGGAGGTGAGGAGGAGGGGTGGGAGCCAGCACATAATGTAATGGCACTCACTGTCTAAGGCCAAAGGCCTCATCTTGAGATAACAAGATGACATCAAATGAGCAGTTCTACTTGTTTCACCAAGTCCTCAACTCTCAAGTGTCGCCTCTCCATTCTTATTCTTTCATGATTAGTCATGCTTTTAATTCCGCCTCCATTCTCCTGCAAACTGACCCTTCCTTGGGGGCCCCCAACGTGTTTCTAGGCTCTATTTGCATTTCCAAAGCTTGACAAACCCAGTTCAACATCTGAAATAGGAAGTTCTCCAACAGGAGTCCAAAGAAAAGAGACCCTTAACTTCCATAAACCACACAGGAAAGAGACTTGAGGACAGTTATGAATGCCTCTGAAAAGAAGTAAGTGGATAAAAGCACGTCACACTGAAGCCACACAGAGAAAGCAAACTGCAGGCATCATACTAGCGATAGGCAATCTAACAGGCAGCCATGATGAACTCCTTCTAGTCCCAACTCCCACCGCAAGTGTCCACAGTACCACAAATCCTGGTCCAACAGAGGCCAGGACTCTGCCTGACTTGTGCCTCACTGAATCCTCAACATGTGTCCCCAGTGGCTTTTAAAGGTTTCAGGGACATCTGCCAGGTCAAACTATTCTCATAGTGATACCAGGATATGTTCTGCCTTTTCCACACTCACTCCCTCATGAGTGTGCAGGGAAGTTTTCCAGAGGCTACAGGAGTGTGATGACGAATCATTCTGATGGCTAAGGGAATGAGTGCTTACAGACTCCTATGTTTAAAGTTTTTCGGTTTTAATTCTAATGTGCAGATAGATAGATAGATAGATCCCACAAAAGTAAAAGCTTTTTGGGGTCCTCAATAATTTTGAAAAATATAGGGGTCTCCAAAAGCAAACACTTCGTGAAATGCTGGTCTAGTACAAGGTCTGGCATATACCTGGCAAAAACATTTAAACACTGCGCAAATAATCCATCAACTCTTTCTATCAATAGAATAATGTCCAGTTAATGGTCTGTTATAGATAAAACATGGAAAGAAGAGGTTCCCAGGGGTCAGTTCCCACTCCCTCAGCTAAGAAAGAAAAGAAATAGATTTGAGGGAACCATCAAATGACAAAGAGCCAGGACCATCACAAGTCCGTGACTTCACACCAATTCCTCCTATGGTCTATCCAGCATGTTCTGGTGTAGTGAATACTACATTCTGGGTTATTTAAAAATTGGCTAAAGATAGTGTTATCCATCCCAACCCCCAACCACCCAGGAGCTGTCACCCATTCCTTCCCCCACCACCATCTTGTCAGTCACTATTAACTCTTAAATATCTCTTGAAACCTTCAAGATTTAGCTTGGCTATCCTTCCTCCAGGCAAATTTCCTGGGGCCTTCTCCCTACCCAGGTCTCTCTATCAAAGGTTTTTATAGAAGCCTTTTCCTTTTTTTCCACAGCACTTCCGTCAGCCTCTAAATAAACACCCATTTGTGGGATTTTCATGTCTCCCTCCCCAACTATATCACAAGCTCTGGAAGAGCGGTAACATGCTGGCCTTGCTCACCACAGTATCCCATGAACCTGCCACAGGAGTCTAGAACAGAGCAGGATCTTAATAAATGATGAATGGATTATTGGTTGAGTTGGTGGGTGAGTGAGTGATGGGGTTTGTGTGATTGGACAAGTGGCTGGTTGTCTGAGTAGGTTGGTAGTTGGATGGATGAGTGGATGGGTGAGTGGGTGGGAAGGGGCGAATGGGCAATGAAGATGGGTAGTGGGTGGATAGATCACTGACTTGCTGGCTGGCTGGTGCCTGAGTAAGTGAGTGGGAAAGTGGATCCACTCCAACTGCAATGACTAGTCCAGGCTCCTGTTTGACCAGTTATATCTGATGACCTCCCAGATAGTCTGTCAGCTGTCCCACTCCCTGGCTTTCGAATATACAAATCTCACCAAGTTACACCCATTTATGAAATGGCTTCCATTACCTATAGAATCAATTTAAAGTTAAATCACTTTTAGAACAACAGATAGGAAAAAACAATAATTAAGTTGGAACTTCACAACCGGTCAAACCTGACAACACCATAATCTGAACCTCCTCCTTCTCCAGCCTCCACTCTCATGGGCCATCTGAAGTTCAGCCACGTCATAATACTTTGCAGTTCCCTAAGCATACTCTACAGTTTGTGGCCTTTATACCCTTTCTGCTTAAAATGCTATTGCTCAACTTGTCTGCTTGGCTGGCCCATTCTGCAGAGTCCTGCCCTCAGTTGTGATATCCTCAGAAGTCCTCAGTAGGAGCGCCTATCAACACCTCCCCTTCTCCATCTGTCCTTCCTGGAGTACACCATTATTACCTCGAGAACCTGCAAGAGTTTCTTTGTTCCTGTTGCTCACGCTAGATCATGAGCTACTAGAGAATAGGGATCATGCAACTTTTTTCACTTTTGAGGTAGTTTCTATCACCTTGAATCATTTTATCTTGAAAACTCCCTGGGGAACTTTTAAGTCCTACTTAGACCTCACAGAGTGATTTACCTGTGCCCCAAGCAGAATTTCCAAGCAGACCACTGTGATGGCTTGGATTCTTATTAACAGAAGCCTGAAAATAAGAACCAGCAGGTAAAACCAGCTGACAAATCACGAGGCCAAAAGGGCCCAAGAATGAAAGCCATGAGAGTGAACATCCCATGGTGGGTTCTGAATCCTAGATTCTTAAAAGGCTAAAATTCTCATTCAAAGCTTTTCCTCTTGGGATCTTGAGTTCCCACTCCCTACCCACAAGCTCCCAAGAGGCTTGGGACTCACTCTAAAGGCAACCTAATTTCAGCCTTCTTTCAAGTAACAAAATCAGATTTTACCAACTTCAGCTCTGGATAATAACTTCACGACACTAGGGTTTTTCAAACTACAGATTGTAAAATCAATTTAGTGGGTAAAAACCATCTTTTCTTTTTTAATAAAACTAGAGGCCCAGTGCACAACATTTGTGCACTGGAGGAGGGGCGGTCCCTCAGTATAGCCCATGCCTTCTCACAGTCCAGGATCCTTCGGGGGATGTCCACCTGCTGGCTTAGGCCCACTGCCCCCGGAGGGGTCCTTAGTGCTGCCATGTAGGCAGGAAAGGTTCCTACCACCACCACTGTGCTCTTCAGCCATGAGCCCGGCTTCTAGCTGAGTGGTGCTCCCCATTTGGAAGCGCACTGACCACCAGGGGGAAGCTCCTGTGTTGAGTATCTGCCTCCTGGAGGTCAGTGCGCATCATATTAACCGGCCGTTCCGCCGTTCAATAGATTATTAGGGTTTATTATATAGGATAGTAGAGAGTAGAAGATATCAGCATGTATTGGCTGAGAAACCTCGTATTCTGGGTCATGTTTGAAGTACACAGTCCTGTATAGTCATCGTCAGCCCTCCAAAACACAGATGGCCTTCATTTTAAATGAAATGAAAATCCTTTCTCTAAGTCAGAGGGAAAACATGTTTTAAATTAATCTCCATGGTAGAAAAATTCCCTTGCAAACTAAAGTCAAAAACTTCCTGCAAATGTCTCCCCCAAGATATTTATTAATTACAAAGAGGAAAAATACATAACATTATAGAAGAGAAACTCAGCAGACACCAGTAATAAGACATGTTGATGTCATGTAACCGCTGAAATGATATGAGAGAAAAGAGCACAATATTACTTATGTGGTGTTCTTATCAAATTTGCATAACTTCAATTTAACCATGATATAACATCAGAGAAACCCAAATTGAGGGCCATTCTACAAAAGAATTAAATTAGATAATGATGAGATAAGATTTATCAGAGTTTCTAGTAAGTGCCTGAGTGGCTAGAAATAGTAATTAATGACAAAAGTTACTGATCAACACCGGCACAGTAAAGCACTAACTTTCTCAATTTACTTTAAATTGACTGACATTCCTCTGAGATTGAGACATTGCCCCAGAGCAGAAGAGATTAAAGATCCTGGACTGGATCCTGGAACAGAAAAAGGATGTTAGGGGAAAAAATACAGTTCTGTTAATAGTGAGGTAACAATGTTAATTTATTGGCTGTGATAACCATACCATGTTAATATCAGGGGAAGTTGGGTGAAGCATACACGAGAACTTCACTAGAAGAATAAATTTCAGACTAAAGCTTTTGAAAAAACGTTTTTCTGAAGAAAGGACCAAGAGTGTTCTGTCCCATAAACTATGTATCATTTAAACTAGTAAGAGTGGTGTGCCTCAATCCTCAATTTTCTAACCCTATGCATTATGAGCACAGGATGTATAATTTGCAATATAATTAACGTAATACACATGGAGAACTGTGAAGCTGTCGCTCTTTAACCAGCTCTTCCTCAGCTCTCTCCCACCCCTCCCACACTCCTAATAACCAAAAGGAAGATCACCAAGATTCCCTTTTTCTCCTCAGAGGGAACAATGTGAGACATCCTGCAAATGCTGGCCTACAGATTCCTAATTCCTTGTAAGTACCTGCAGAAGGAAAGATGGGGGCGGGATGGCAGTTACGGTATTTTTTTATTTTTTTAAAGGCACATATTATTATCCCCATTTTATTTTTTTAAATATATTTTATTGATTTTTTTACAGAGAGGAAGAGAGAGAGATAGAGAGCTAGAAACATCGATCAGCTGCCTCCTGCACACTCCCAACTGGAGATGTGCCCGCAACCAAGGTACATGCCCTTGACTGGAATCGAACCCGGGACCCTTGAGACTGCAGGCCAACGCTTTATCCACTGAGCCAAGCTGGTCAGGGTGGGATGGCAGTTATTAATGCAACAGATATTTTCTGAGTGCCCATCTAGGCCAGGTATGGTTCTAGGCTCTGGGGAAACAGCCAGGAACAAGACCAACAAGGTTACTGGCTCTCACAGAGTTTATATCCAAGGAGAGAGACAATAAACAAGGGGACAAACAAAAATGCATTCATATGCACACAGCAAGCATGTGCACAGACACACATATATATATCCCCACACACACACCCCTCCTCTGCCAAGCCTGGGTCTGTGGTGCCCAGTGAGGGCTGGGGTTCAAGAAAGGCTCTCACAAAAGCAGTACTGGAAAGATTTTACACAGGAGTCAAACTTCACACAGGCAAATAGGGACCAGCTCTCTTCTTCCTTTAATCCAGGGGTTCTCAACCTTCTGGCCCTTTAAATACAGTTCCTCATATTGTGACCCACCATAAAATTATTTTCGTTGCTGCTTCATAACTGTACTGTCACTACTGTTAATGAATTGTAATGTAAATATCTGATGTGCAGGATGGTCTTAGGCGACCCCTGTGAAAGGGTCGTTCGAGACCCACAGGTTGAGAACCGCTGCTTTAATCCCTCCACAAGGGCAGTCAACCGGTGCCACCAACATGCCCCCAGCCTCCTGCACCCACTGCCCCATCACCCAACTAAACAGCATCCTCCAGAGATAGGAGCCAAAGGGCCTCCACCTGTGCAGCCTCCTGAGGCTGGTGCACCCCCCACCCTTTCCCCTTTGCTGACCATGACCTTCCACTCGCCTGCTTCTCTCCCTCCTTCTCTCACACCTGCCTCCTTAAGTGTAGGCTGGCAGCAGCAACGGTGATTATAGAAAGTTAATTGTAGCTACGACTTAATGAAAGGTTATGATGTGCCTGCAGGTGTGCTGGCCACTCTCTGTTCTCTTTCTTCCAATCCCCTCCCCACCTCGTACAGTATTATTTCACAGCAGCATCTTCAAATGTTGTAGCTTCAGGACTCTTATACTAGGAAAAACTACTAAGGAGCCCAAAGAGCTTTTACCAAGGCAGGCAACCCTATTTATAGTTACCATATTAGAAATTAAAACTGAAAAAAAATATTTTAAACACAACACCCAGAGCCTCATCATCATCGCACAACATACAGCTTCTGAAGACTCCACTCCACCCCGATGAGAGATGAGGGTAAAAGGCAAAACATCCCAGCGGCATTACTGTGGAAAACAGTTCACTGCAACCCCCCTAAAAGAGCATCAGTGGTGCCCAGGCATCTCTGGACCACACTCTGAGAATCACTGTTCTACTAGAAAAGCCTTATAGAGGAAAATCAGCTTGCCCCGCTCACTCAGCCTCCTGAAGAGCTCTGGCCTCACCCAGGTTATGCGATTCTGCTGTCCCCTCTGTCCCCAGTGCTCCCCTTCACTCTTCCCTTTCTTTGCTATGTCTTCCTCAGAAATAGCGATCACTCCCTCCACATCCACTATCACCTTCAAGTGACCCGCCTCCAAATGTGCATCTGCAAGAGCCGATAACCAACCTGCGCTCTTACCACCTGGATGCCCCGCCAGCACCTGAGCCAACTCAGCTGAATACCACAGCCCTCCACTCCAGCCAGCTCATCCCCGCCTCCTGACTTTTTGAGAAAAGTCATTCTTCTATTTAATATGGCCCCAAACCATTCAGTTAGCTTTGACTCTTCGCCTCGCTATGTCCTGCTGATTGGTCTTCAGAATGTCTTTTGCAAATGCAAAAAAAAGCAAAACCAATAACAACAGGATATTTAAAAAAAAGTGTACACATTTTGTCCCTACACAAAAAAATTGAGTGGGGGGAGGCTGGATTCAAATGCGCCAAGACTTATCAAGGAGTTATCTCTGGATCATGGAATTATGAGTGAGTCAGATCTGATTTCTTTAATACACTTTTCAGCATAGCACACATTTCTTAAAAGCATACGTTAATTTCACAATCAGAAAATACTGTACAATGAAAGCTTCCTCCAGGTTTGATTTGTAAGTTTCATTCCTTGACCATGCCCTTTCCTATTACAATTCCAACCTAGTCCAGAATCACACTCTCATGGGTCACATTTCAGTCCTCTTTATGGTCTTCCTGCCCCGGCCTCTGAGGCCTCGGGGTCTTGCATCACAGAATATGAGAGGAAAGTCAATCAGATACTAGTGCATAAAAGGCACTTAGCACAGTGCTTGGCAAATAGTAACTAAAGTCCATTATTGCAACTGCTAGTAGATGAAACTTCTGAAAACACTAACTGGCCAATGACAACCCTATTTTAAACCATCAGTGGTTCCCAGCGCCTAATAATAACAGCCAACATTTACAAAGCTCTTACTTTGGGGCCCAGCACTGCTAGCAAGCATTAGCTCATTCAAGCACCATCTCAGCCCCATGAGGTGTGTTCTGTGAGATCTCCATTTTACAGGTGAAGAGAATGAAGCAAAGAGAACACAGCTAGGCTGTGGTAGAGATGAGAGTCAAAGCCAATTCCCTCTTACTGTCCAACAGAACTTTCCACAATGATGGACATTTTCTATCCGATACAATAAAGAGCTGATATAATAATTAGACCAAACAGCAGAATGAGCAACCTTTCAGACGAAGCAGGGGCTGCGAGGGCAGAGCCCCTTGCATGAATTTCATGCATCAGGCCTCTAGTATCTGCATAATTCAATCTGTGGCTACTGAGCATTAAAAATGTGACTAGTGCAACTGGGTGACTAAATTTTCCCTTTATTTCATGTTAATTTAAATGGGTGCATGCAGCCAATGGCTACCACACTGGCCAGCACAGACTGGAATATAAAAGCACAAACTCTTAAGCTTGGTAAATAAAAGTTCTCACAACACTCTCCTACTTTCCTCTCAACTAATTCTTACAAAAAGCTGTAGTAAGTCTAAAAGTCCTGGTACCTGCACTCAATCCTACCTCCAGCCATCCCTGCCCTTCTCTCAACCAAACCTCTGGATAAGGAGAGGCTTTTGAAGTTGAAGCAAGAGAGACTTGGGTTCAAACCCTGACTCCACAGACACCTGACTGTGGGACTTGGAGCAGGTTGTTTTAGCCGGTGAGCCCTTGAACCTCATTTGTAGAATGGGGTGACAGTGCCACCTTCCAAAGAGCATCTGGCAAGACACATCTATCATCTACATGTTTGCTACTAATATACTTTCAGGGCTCAATTCAAACTCCACCCTCTCCTCTAAGAGGCCGGAAGCCTGGGGGTTCCCCCTCGCACACACCCAGACTCCATTTCAAATGCACACAGATTCTACAGTTGTTTGTATGCTGGTGTCTGTGCCTCTTATGCCACTAGACCAGCAATCCCTTGAGGCCAAGGGTTTGCCATCAGTGAGCTTCCCCACAACAAGTCACCATACAAGGGGCTCTAGAACAGTGGTTCTCAACCTTCTGGCCCTTTAAATACAGTTCCTCATGTTGTGACCCAACCATAAAATTATTTTCGTTGCTACTTCATAACTGTCATGGTGCTACTGTTATGAATCGTAATGTAAATATCTGAGTTGCAAGATGGTCTTAGACAACCCCTGTGAAAGGGTCATTCGACCGCCAAAGGAGTCGCAACCCACAGGTTGAGAACCTCTGCTCTAGAGGGGAACTGGATCCAGCTCAGCCAGTATTACTTACTATCTGAGGGGTCTCTGATTCGCTCTGTAAAACGGGGATAAAAAGCCCTCATTCAGTCAGTCAGTTCGTGGGAGGAGGAAACGAAGTTGCCAACATAAAGAAATAAGCATGGTAGCCCTGCTGGCTTGGCTCAGTGGTTGAGTGTCAACCTATGAATCAGGCTGGTCAGGGCACAGGTCCATCCCCAGTGCGGGGCATGCAGGAGGCAGCAGATCAATGTTTCTCTCTCATCACTGATGTTTCTATCTCTCCCTCTCTCTTCCTCTCTGAGATCTATAAAAATGTTTTTGTTTTTTTAAAAGAAATGAGCTTGGTGTCAGGTGTGGGCAGCACCTCAACAGAGATCTCTCACCCTTAGTATAAGTGAGACCTGTCGCCATCATCACAGACTTAAGACACAAACCATGAACTATTTTTGCTGATACTACCTGCTCTTAAAATGGGAAGACTTCAGCACATCCCAAGGACATCACTCCCAGTCAAAATACTACTGGGGCATTCCTTCTCTTTTTAACTTGATAGATGTTAACACTAAACTCAACCTGAGAGGCTCATCAGGAGGAGAGGCGAGAACAGTCAGAAAATGGAAGAAATGGGAGGATATGCCTGATCAGATAAGAAAGCACATTACAAAACTACCAACTGGCCCCTTGCCAGTACTCGGTAAATATATTTTTTTGGTAAACCATTTTTAAATACTTGTTATTAAATAAAGTTACAGCAATTAAACTGTAAAAACAACAGCAATAACAATAACCAATCAATAGTGAGCCCTTGCCAGATGTCAGCATGTGGAGAGCTCATTTGAACCTCATAACAGTGTTTTTCACACTGCCAGCTGCAGCCCCTTAGTGGATCTGGAAGTCAACTTAGTAGATCTAGAAATAGCATTTAAAAAAAAAAAGGAGACAGAATAGAATAGGATAGGATAGAAAATATAAGAGTAAACTGCATGAAACACCCCATGAATGTTTTACATTTTCTATAGAGCTTCAATTTAAAATATTTGCTATTTTGAGTTATAGTAAAACTATTTAAAAAAAGATCTCTTCTCATAACTTATGAGGTATATACAATTATTATCAGCATTTTACAGATGCAGAAACTGAGACTTACAACAATTAAATTATTTGTTCAAATTTACCCAGCTCATAAGTGACAGTGAAAACTGGAACTCAGATATGCTGCCCCCAGATCCTGGCCCTGTGAATACTGGCAGAGCAGCAGGACAGGGCCCTGAAGATCATTTAGTGTTTCCATGGGGAAAAAACAGTAAGTGAAACCAATAGGAAATGGGAAAATTAGTTACCAAATTATTATTTTGTTGTCATGTCAGAGGGAAATAAATTATCTTAACTAATAAAAGCGTAATATTGAAATTAACCGTTTCTCCAGGATGGGGTAAGCCACGCCCACCAGCCAATCAGAGCGACTGTATGCAAATTAGCCCAGCCAACATGGCGGCTGCCACTCACGGACCTGAGTAAACGGCAGCTTCCATTGCAACAGGAGCGAAAGTGAAACTGCGGCCCGATCCACTATCGTAGCTCAAGCAAAACATAGGTTTGTAACAAAATAACAGTCATAGAATCCTCGGGAGCCTGGCCTGAGTCTAAGAGTAACATTGTGTCATTATAGGCGCTGCAAGGTAAAGTGGAGAGGAGGCTTCGTTAAGTAGGAGGCCTCGCCTTAAAGGAACAGCATCAATTATAGAAGATAAACAAACCTCAAAACCTGCGTCCAGCCAACCTTGCTGGGACATTGGGTCAATGGGAGCTGTGGGCAGCCTTAAAGTCTGAAAGCGCCAATCAGCCCGTCACCCACACTGGCCACAACCCAGTGGGGTGAGGGACGTTCCTGGGGGGCTTGGCCAGCCTGCACACAGCCATCAGCCTGTCACCCAGGCTGGTCAGGCACGCCAGCAGGTGGACATCCCCAGACTGCGAGAGGGCACAGGCCGGGCTGAGGGACCTCCCGAGTGCACAGAGTGGCTGCAGGGCGGAACTGCGCAGGACCCAGGACCCGTGAGTGGGAAAGAGGCGGCAGGGTTGGCGGTCTGCTTGGCGGCTCCTCAGGCCCTTTGAGGGGCACTGGGGAGCGGGTAAGAGGTGGCAGGGGGTCGGTGGCCTGCTTGGTGGCTGCCCAGGCCCTTTGAGGGGCATCAGGAAGTGGGAAAGAGGCGGCGGGGGGTCGTGGCCTGCTTAGCGGCTGCCCAGGCCCCTTGCAGGGCACCGGGGAGCAGAAAAGGGGCAGTGGGGGTCGGGGTCCTGCTTGGCAGCTCTCCAGACCCCTTGGTGGAGTGGGAAAGAAAGGCAGCAGGGGACTGGTGAGTGGGAAAGAGTTGGCGGCCTGCTTGGCGGCTCCCGGGCCCTTTGTGGGGGGCACTGGGAAGTGGGAAAGCAAGCTCTTGGGGGCTGGGGGCCTGCTTGGCGGCTCCCCAGGTGCCTTCTGGGGATCAGGGAGCAGGAAAAGGCTGGCCTAACCACAAGGCGGGGTTTTCCCTGCTTACTGGTGGCTGGAGGAAGATGGGCAGTAGGCAAGCTTGGGAAGCAGGCAGCACCCAACCCTGGCCACAGCTCAAAAAAGAGAACAACATGCAGGGGAGGGCAAGAGTCTGAGAGATCAACATAGAGGGGGTGCCTGCTCCAAGCCTGGGGGCAGGCCCCCAGCAGATAGACACACACAGGAGGACTGCTCTGAGCCTCAGATGTGGCTGGGGGCAGGTCCCCAGTGGCGACACACACACACACACACACACACACATACAAAAGGCACCTGGCAGACTGGGGCCATCATAGGACATCCACTGAGGGGTTCCAGACTGTGAGAGGGGGCAGACTGGGCTGAGGGACCCCCCTTTACCCCCCCCCCGGTGCACGAATTTCGTGCACCGGGCCCCTAGTCTATATTATAAAAGGCCAGGGGCCATAACGCAGTAATGACCAAATGGCCAGTCACCGGGAGGTGCATTGATGGGTCTCATGGCGCAGCAGGTCTGGGTCCCAGGCGATTTCGTGCACTGGGCCTCTAGTATCTTATAAATTGTAGAAAATGACCAGTAAAAAGACTAGTCATAAAAACAATGGGAGAAATCACAAAGAAAAAGGTATAGAGACAATACATAAATGTTCAACTTTTGCCTGTAAAAGTTATGGATGATCACATTTCTGCGAATGTTTTACTCATTTTAAAAAGCAAAGCTATGACTAGCCTAAGAAACTGACTTTGGGCCATTAACTATGTTTCCCAATCTGTAAAATGGTATGACAATAATAGCCTCTCCCTGCTAAGCCTGTTGCAAGTATTAGATTTTGTACCTCTGGCACAGAGCAAATTCTCAATAAAGGTAGCTGCTACTACGTGACGCAACACAATGGCTCTTTGGAATGTGAAACTAATACTTTGCCACATAACCAAAACAAATTCACCGCTTCTTAGCTCGACTCCAGCATCAGGTGCTTACAACTAGGACTGGCTACTGCCAAGACTCCTAGCTCAGAAACTCGTTATCTTCCCACCTCACGCCCATGCGTTAAGAGCCTGGCTGCAACAGTTGCCTTCACTTTCCAATCACTCCAGGCCTTTCCTTTCTGTTGGTTGCTTCCTCTTTGCCTGAAGCTCCTCTCCTCTAAAAATTAACATTAAAAAATGTATATATGCACCCCTATGTTAACAGCAGCAATATTTATAAGACATGGAAAACAACT